>CM051241.1:267500-339431 GCA_027917425.1 Gastrophryne carolinensis
AGTTTCACTACTACTACTACTACTACTACTACTATTACTAGACAGTTACACTACTACTACTACTACTACTACTACTATTACTAGACAGTTACACTACTACTATTACTAGACAGTTACACTACTACTACTATTACTAGACAGTTACACTACTACTACTATTACTACTTCTACTATTACTAGACAGTTACACTACTACTACTACTATTACTAGACAGTTACACTACTACTACTACTATTACTAGACAGTTACACTACTACTACTACTACTATTACTAGACAGTTACACTACTACTACTACTATTACTAGACAGTTACACTGCTACTACTAGTACTAATATTACTAGACAGTTACACTACTACTACTACTACTACTATTAGTAGACAGTTATACTACTACTACTACTACTACTACTACTACTACTATTACTAGACAGTTACACTACTACTACTACTACTACTATTACTAGACAGTTACA
The DNA here is from genome assembly GCA_027917425.1 of Gastrophryne carolinensis. Classification (NCBI taxonomy): domain Eukaryota; kingdom Metazoa; phylum Chordata; class Amphibia; order Anura; family Microhylidae; genus Gastrophryne; species Gastrophryne carolinensis. The sequence continues at coordinate 267,977 of CM051241.1, forward strand.
CTACTACTATTACTAGACAGTTACACTACTACTACTACTATTACTAGACAGTTACACTACTACTACTACTATTACTAGACAGTTACACTGCTACTACTACTACTACTATTACTAGACAGTTACACTACTACTACTACTACTACTATTACTAGACAGTTATACTACTACTACTACTACTACTACTACTACTACTACTACTACTACTACAACTATTACTAGACAGTTACACTACTACTACTACTACTATTACTGGACAGTTACACTACTACTATTACTAGACAGTTACACTACTACTACTACTATTACTAGACAGTTACACTACTACTACTACTACTACTACTACTACTACTACTATTACTAGACAGTTACACTACTACTACTACTATTACTAGACAGTGACACTACTACTACTATTACTAGACGGTTACACTACTACTACTACTATTACTAGACAGTTACACTACTACTACTACTACTACTACTACTAATACTACTACTACTACTACTATTACTAGACAGTTACACTACTACTACTACTATTACTAGACAGTTACACTACTACTACTATTACTAGACAGTTACACTACTACTACTACTATTACTAGACAGTTACACTACTACTACTACTACTACTACTACTACTACTACTACTATTACTAGACAGTTACACTACTACTACTACTACTACTATTATTACTAGACAGTTACACTACTACTATTACTAGACAGTTACACTACTACTACTACTATTACTAGACAGTTACACTACTACTACTACTTTTACTAGACAGTTACACTACTACTACTACTATTACTAGACAGTTACACTACTACTATTACTAGACAGTTACACTACTACTACTATTACTAGACAGTTACACTACTACTATTACTAGACAGTTACACTACTACTACTACTATTACTAGACAGTTACACTACTACTACTACTACTACTACTACTACTACTACTACTATTACTAGACAGTTACACTACTACTACTACTATTACTAGACGGTTACACTACTACTACTACTATTACTAGACAGTTACACTACTACTACTACTACTACTACTACTAATACTACTACTACTACTACTATTACTAGACAGTTACACTACTACTACTACTATTACTAGACAGTTACACTTCTACTATTACTAGACAGTTACACTTCTACTACTACTACTACTACTACTTCTACTATTACTAGACAGTTACACTACTACTACTACTACTTCTACTATTACTAGACAGTTACACTTCTACTACTACTACTATTACTAGACAGTTACACTACTACTACTACTATTACTAGACAGTTACACTACTGCTACTACTATTACTCGACAGTTACACTACTGCTACTACTATTACTGGACAGTTACACTACTACTACTACTATTACTACACAGTTACACTGCTACTACTATTACTACCATACCATTTCTATTACTATACTATTATACTACTAATATTACTGTTATATTCCTCCTATTACTATTATTACTATGATACTATTACTATACTGTTGTGATGCCATTTCAGTGCCGGGATATTTCGGGAACCAGTTGGAAGCCAAAGTGGATAAAGAGAATGTGGTGAATTGGATGTGTCATCGCAAGACGGACGATTATTTCACCCTGTGGCTCAACCTGAACATGTTCCTGCCTCTGGGAATAGATTGCTGGGTGGATAATATCAGGTCAGGTGATCTCTGTGTGATGTGTGTGTAGATTCTTTTCCCCCCGTTTCCTTCTCTCTCTCTATCATTCCTTTTATTATTTCATTCTTTCTGTCATTCGCTCTCAGCTTTTCTTCTTTCCATTTACTTTACTTATTTCTTTATATATATTATTTTTATGTCATTCCTTCATTCTTTCTTTCTATCCTTCTATAGTCTGTCATTCCTTCATTCTTTCTTTCTATCCTTCTATAGTCTGTCATTCCTTCATTCTTTCTTTCTATCCTTCTATAGTCTGTCATTCCTTCATTCTTTCTTTCTATCCTTCTATAGTCTGTCATTCCTTCATTCTTTCTTTCTATCCTTCTATAGTCCGTCATTCCTTCATTCTTTCTTTCTATCCTTCTATAGTCTGTCATTCCTTCATTCTTTCTTTCTATCCTTCTATAGTCCGTCATTCCTTCATTCTTTCTTTCTATCCTTCTATAGCTTGTCATTCCTTCATTCTTTCTTTCTATCCTTCTATAGTCTGTCATTCCTTCATTCTTTCTTTCTATCCTTCTATAGTCCGTCATTCTTTCTTTCTATCCTTCTATAGTCCATCATTCCTTCATTCTTTCTTTCTATCCTTCTATAGTCCTTCATTCCTTCATTCTTTCTTTCTATCCTTCTATAGCTTGTCATTCCTTCATTCTTTCTTTCTATCCTTCTATACCTTGTCATTCCTTCATTCTTTCTTTCTATCCTTCTATAGTCCGTCATTCCTTCATTCTTTCTTTCTATCCTTCTATAGCTTGTCATTCCTTCATTCTTTCTTTCTATCCTTCTATAGTCCGTCATTCCTTCATTCTTTCTTTCTATCCTTCTATAGCTTGTCATTCCTTCATTCTTTCTTTCTATCCTTCTATAGTCTGTCATTCCTTCATTCTTTCTTTCTATCCTTCTATAGCTTGTCATTCCTTCATTCTTTCTTTCTATCCTTCTATAGTCCGTCATTCCTTCATTCTTTCTTTCTATCCTTCTATAGTCTGTCATTCCTTCATTCTTTCTTTCTATCCTTCTATACCTTGTCATTCCTTCATTCTTTCTTTCTATCCTTCTATAGTCCGTCATTCCTTCATTCTTTCTTTCTATCCTTCTATAGTCTGTCATTCCTTCATTCTTTCTTTCTATCCTTCTATAGTCCGTCATTCCTTCATTCTTTCTTTCTATCCTTCTATAGTCCGTCACTCCTTCATTCTTTCTTTCTATCCTTCTATAGTCCGTCATTCCTTCATTCTTTCTTTCTATCCTTCTATAGTCCGTCATTCCTTCATTCTTTCTTTCTATCCTTCTATAGTCCGTCATTCCTTCATTCTTTCTTTCTATCCTTCTATAGTCCGTCATTCCTTCATTCTTTCTTTCTATCCTTCTATAGTCCGTCATTCCTTCATTCTTTCTTTCTATCCTTCTATAGTCCCTCATTCCTTCATTCTTTCTTTCTATCCTTCTATAGTCTGTCATTCCTTCATTCTTTCTTTCTATCCTTCTATAGTCCGTCATTCCTTCATTCTTTCTTTCTATCCTTCTATAGTCCGTCATTCCTTCATTCTTTCTTTCTATCCTTCTATAGTCCGTCATTCCTTCATTCTTTCTTTCTATCCTTCTATAGTCCCTCATTCCTTCATTCTTTCTTTCTATCCTTCTATAGTCCATCATTCCTTCATTCTTTCTTTCTATCCTTCTATAGTCCGTCATTCCTTCATTCTTTCTTTCTATCCTTCTATAGTCTGTCATTCCTTCATTCTTTCTTTCTATCCTTCTATAGTCTGTCATTCCTTCATTCTTTCTTTCTATCCTTCTATAGTCCGTCATTCCTTCATTCTTTCTTTGTATCCTTCTATAGTCTGTCATTCCTTCATTCTTTCTTTCTATCCTTCTATAGTCCGTCATTCCTTCATTCTTTCTTTCTATCCTTCTATAGTCTGTCATTCCTTCATTCCTTCTTTCTATCCTTCTATAGTCCGTCATTCCTTCATTCATTCTTTCTATCCTTCTATAGTCCGTCATTCCTTCATTCTTTCTTTCTATCCTTCTATAGTCTGTCACTCCTTCATTCTTTCTTTCTATCCTTCTATAGTCCGTCATTCCTTCCTTCTTTCTTTTTATCCTTCTATAGTCTGTCATTCCTTTATTCTTTCTTTCTATCCTTCTATAGTCCGTCATTCCTTTATTCTTTCTTTCTATCCTTCTATAGTCTGTCATTCCTTCATTCTTTCTTTCTATCCTTCTATAGTCCGTCATTCCTTCATTCTTTCTTTCTATCCTTCTATAGTCCGTCATTCCTTCATTCTTTCTTTCTATCCTTCTATAGTCCGTCATTCCTTCATTCTTTCTTTCTATCCTTCTATAGTCTGTCATTCCTTCATTCTTTCTTTCTATCCTTCTATAGTCCGTCATTCCTTCATTCTTTCTTTCTATCCTTCTATAGTCCGTCATTCCTTCATTCTTTCTTTCTATCCTTCTATAGCTTGTCATTCCTTCTTCTTTCTTTCTATCCTTCTATAGTCCGTCATTCCTTCATTCTTTCTTTCTATCCTTCTATAGCTTGTCATTCCTTCATTCTTTCTTTCTATCCTTCTATAGTCCGTCATTCCTTCATTCTTTCTTTCTATCCTTCTATAGTCCGTCATTCCTTCATTCTTTCTTTCTATCCTTCTACAGTCCGTCATTCCTTCATTCTTTCTTTCTATCCTTCTATAGTCCGTCATTCCTTCATTCTTTCTTTCTATCCTTCTATAGTCCGTCATTCCTTCATTCTTTCTTTCTATCCTTCTATAGTCCGTCATTCCTTCTTCTTTCTTTCTATCCTTCTATAGTCCGTCATTCCTTCATTCTTTCTTTCTATCCTTCTATAGTCTGTCATTCCTTCATTCTTTCTTTCTATCCTTCTATAGTCCGTCATTCCTTCTTCTTTCTTTCTATCCTTCTATAGTCCGTCATTCCTTCTTCTTTCTTTCTATCCTTCTATAGTCTGTCATTCCTTCATTCTTTCTTTCTATCCTTCTATAGTCCGTCATTCCTTCATTCTTTCTTTCTATCCTTCTATAGTCTGTCATTCCTTCATTCTTTCTTTTTATCCTTCTATAGCTTGTCATTCCTTCATTCTTTCTTTCTATCCTTCTATAGTCCGTCATTCCTTCTTCTTTCTTTCTATCCTTCTATAGTCCGTCATTCCTTCATTCTTTCTTTCTATCCTTCTATAGTCTGTCATTCCTTCATTCTTTCTTTCTATCCTTCTATAGTCCGTCATTCCTTCATTCTTTCTTTCTATCCTTCTATAGTCCGTCACTCCTTCATTCTTTCTTTCTATCCTTCTATAGTCCGTCATTCCTTCATTCTTTCTTTCTATCCTTCTATAGTCCGTCATTCCTTCATTCTTTCTTTCTATCCTTCTATAGTCCGTCATTCCTTCATTCTTTCTTTCTATCCTTCTATAGTCCGTCATTCCTTCATTCTTTCTTTCTATCCTTCTATAGTCCCTCATTCCTTCATTCTTTCTTTCTATCCTTCTATAGTCCGTCATTCCTTCATTCTTTCTTCCTATCCTTCTATAGTCTGTCATTCCTTCATTCTTTCTTTCTATCCTTCTATAGTCCGTCATTCCTTCATTCTTTCTTTCTATAGTCCGTCATTCCTTCATTCTTTCTTTCTATCCTTCTATAGCTTGTCATTCCTTCATTCTTTCTTTCTATCCTTCTATAGTCCTTCATTCTTTCTTTCTATCCTTCTATAGTCCGTCATTCCTTCATTCTTTCTTTCTATCCTTCTATAGCTTGTAATTCCTTCATTCTTTCTTTCTATCCTTCTATAGTCCGTCATTCCTTCATTCTTTCTTTCTATCCTTCTATAGTCCCTCATTCCTTCATTCTTTCTTTCTATCCTTCTATAGTCCGTCATTCCTTCATTCTTTCTTCCTATCCTTCTATAGTCTGTCATTCCTTCATTCTTTCTTTCTATCCTTCTATAGTCCGTCATTCCTTCATTCTTTCTTTCTATAGTCCGTCATTCCTTCATTCTTTCTTTCTATCCTTCTATAGCTTGTCATTCCTTCATTCTTTCTTTCTATCCTTCTATAGTCCTTCATTCTTTCTTTCTATCCTTCTATAGTCCGTCGTCCCTTCATTCTTTCTTTCTATCCTTCTATAGCTTGTCATTCCTTCATTCTTTCTTTCTATCCTTCTATAGCTTGTCATTCCTTCATTCTTTCTTTCTATCCTTCTATAGTCCGTCATTCCTTCATTCTTTCTTTCTATCCTTCTATAGCTTGTCATTCCTTCATTCTTTCTTTCTATCCTTCTATAGTCCGTCATTCCTTCATTCTTTCTTTCTATCCTTCTATAGCTTGTCATTCCTTCATTCTTTCTTTCTATCCTTCTATAGTCCGTCATTCCTTCATTCTTTCTTTCTATCCTTCTATAATCTGTCATTCCTTCATTCTTTCTTTCTATCCTTCTATAGTCCGTCATTCCTTCTTCTTTCTTTCTATCCTTCTATAGTCCGTCATTCCTTCATTCTTTCTTTCTATCCTTCTATAGCTTGTCATTCCTTCATTCTTTCTTTCTATCCTTCTATAGCTTGTCATTCCTTCATTCTTTCTTTCTATCCTTCTATAGTCCGTCATTCCTTTATTCTTTCTTTCTATCCTTCTATAGTCTGTCATTCCTTCATTCTTTCTTTCTATCCTTCTATAGCTTGTCATTCCTTTATTCTTTCTTTCTATCCTTCTATAGTCCGTCATTCCTTCATTCTTTCTTTCTATCCTTCTATAGTCCGTCATTCCTTCATTCTTTCTTTCTATCCTTCTATAGCTTGTCATTCCTTCATTCTTTCTTTCTATCCTTCTATAGTCCGTCATTCCTTAATTCTTTCTTTCTATCCTTCTATAGTCTGTCATTCCTTCATTCTTTCTTTCTATCCTTCTATAGCTTGTCATTCCTTCATTCTTTCTTTCTATCCTTCTATAGTCCGTCATTCCTTAATTCTTTCTTTCTATCCTTCTATAGTCTGTCATTCCTTCATTCTTTCTTTCTATCCTTCTATAGCTTGTCATTCCTTCATTCTTTCTTTCTATCCTTCTATAGTCCGTCATTCCTTCATTCTCTCTTTCTATCCTTCTATAATCTGTCATTCCTTCATTCTTTCTTTCTATCCTGTCATTCCTTCATTCTTTCTTTCTATCCTTCTATAGTCCGTCATTCCTTCTTCTTTCTTTCTATCCTTCTATAGCTTGTCATTCCTTCATTCTTTCTTTCTATCCTTCTATAGTCTGTCATTCCTTTATTCTTTCTTTCTATCCTTCTATAGTCCGTCATTCCTTCATTCTTTCTTTCTATCCTTCTATAGTCTGTCATTCCATCATTCTTTCTTTCTATCCTTCTATAGCTTGTCATTCCTTCATTCTTTCTTTCTATCCTTCTATAGTCCGTCATTCCTTCATTCTTTCTTTCTATCCTTCTATAGTCTGTCATTCCATCATTCTTTCTTTCTATCCTTCTATAGCTTGTCATTCCTTCATTCTTTCTTTCTATCCTTCTATAGTCCGTCATTCCTTCATTCTTTCTTTCTATCCTTCTATAATCTGTCATTCCTTCATTCTTTCTTTCTATCCTTCTATAGTCCGTCATTCCTTCATTCTTTCTTTCTATCCTTCTATAGTCCGTCATTCCTTAATTCTTTCTTTCTATCCTTCTATAGCTTGTCATTCCTTCATTCTTTCTTTCTATCCTTCTATAGTCCGTCATTCCTTAATTCTTTCTTTCTATCCTTCTATAGTCCGTCATTCCTTCATTCTTTCTTTCTATCCTTCTATAATCTGTCATTCCTTCATTCTTTCTTTCTATCCTTCTATAGCTTGTCATTCCTTCATTCTTTCTTTCTATCCTTCTATAGTCCGTCATTCCTTCTTCTTTCTTTCTATCCTTCTATAGTCCGTCATTCCTTCTTCTTTCTTTCTATCCTTCTATAGCTTGTCATTCCTTCATTCTTTCTTTCTATCCTTCTATAGTCCGTCATTCCTTCTTCTTTCTTTCTATCCTTCTATAGTCCGTCATTCCTTCATTCTTTCTTTCTATCCTTCTATAGTCCGTCATTCCTTCATTCTTTCTATCCTTCTATAGTCCGTCATTCCTTCATTCTTTCTTTCTATCCTTCTATAGTCCGTCATTCCTTCATTCTTTCTTTCTATCCTTCTATAGTCTGTCATTCCTTCATTCTTTCTTTCTATCCTTCTATAGTCTGTCATTCCTTCATTCTTTCTTTCTATCCTTCTATAGTCTGTCATTCCTTCATTCTTTCTTTCTATCCTTCTATAGCTTGTCATTCCTTCATTCTTTCTTTCTATCCTTCTATAGTCCGTCATTCCTTTATTCTTTCTTTCTATCCTTCTATAGTCTGTCATTCCTTCATTCTTTCTTTCTATCCTTCTATAGTCCGTCATTCCTTCATTCTTTCTTTCTATCCTTCTATAGCTTGTCATTCCTTTATTCTTTCTTTCTATCCTTCTGTAGTCCGTCATTCCTTCATTCTTTCTTTCTATCCTTCTATAGTCCGTCATTCCTTCATTCTTTCTTTCTATCCTTCTATAGTCCGTCATTCCTTCATTCTTTCTTTCTATCCTTCTATAGTCCGTCATTCCTTCATTCTTTCTTTCTATCCTTCTATAGTCCGTCATTCCTTTATTCTTTCTTTCTATCCTTCTATAGTCTGTCATTCCTTCATTCTTTCTATCCTTCTATAGTCCGTCATTCCTTCATTCTTTCTATCCTTCTATAGTCCGTCATTCCTTCATTCTTTCTTTCTATCCTTCTATAGTTTGTCATTCCTTAATTCTTTCTTTCTATCCTTCTATAGTCCGTCATTCCTTAATTCTTTCTTTCTATCCTTCTATAGTCCGTCATTCCTTTATTCTTTCTTTCTATCCTTCTATAGTCTGTCATTCCTTCATTCTTTCTATCCTTCTATAGTCCGTCATTCCTTCATTCTTTCTTTCTATCCTTCTATAGTCCGTCATTCCTTCATTCTTTCTTTCTATCCTTCTATAGTCTTTCATTCCTTCATTCTTTCTATCCTTCTATAGTCCGTCATTCCTTCATTCTTTCTTTCTATCCTTCTATAGTCTGTCATTCCTTCATTCTTTCTTTCTATCCTTCTATAGTCCGTCATTCCTTCATTCTTTCTTTCTATCCTTCTATAGTCTGTCATTCCTTCATTCTTTCTATCCTTCTATAGTCCGTCATTCCTTCATTCTTTCTTTCTATCCTTCTATAGCTTGTCATTCCTTCATTCTTTCTTTCTATCCTTCTATAGTCTGTCATTCCTTCATTCTTTCTTTCTATCCTTCTATAGTCTGTCATTCCTTCTTTCTTTCTATCCTTCTATAGTCCGTCATTCCTTCTTCTTTCTTTCTATCCTTCTATAGCTTGTCATTCCTTAATTCTTTCTTTCTATCCTTCTATAGTCCGTCATTCCTTCATTCTTTCTTTCTATCCTTCTATAGTCCGTCATTCCTTCTTCTTTCTTTCTATCCTTCTATAGCTTGTCATTCCTTCATTCTTTCTTTCTATCCTTCTATAGTCTGTCATTCCTTCATTCTTTCTTTCTATCCTTCTATAGTCCGTCATTCCTTCATTCTTTCTTTCTATCCTTCTATAATCTGTCATTCCTTCATTCTTTCTTTCTATCCTTCTATAGCTTGTCATTCCTTCATTCTTTCTTTCTATCCTTCTATAGTCCGTCATTCCTTCATTCATTCTTTCTATCCTTCTATAGTCCGTCAATCCTTTATTCTTTCTTTCTATCCTTCTATAGCTTGTCATTCCTTCATTCTTTCTTTCTATCCTTCTATAGCTTGTCATTCCTTCATTCTTTCTTTCTATCCTTCTATAGTCCGTCATTCCTTCATTCTTTCTTTCTATCCTTCTATAGTCCGTCATTCCTTCTTCTTTCTTTCTATCCTTCTATAGTCCGTCATTCCTTCATTCTTTCTTTCTATCCTTCTATAGTCCGTCATTCCTTCATTCTTTCTTTCTATCCTTCTATAGTCCGTCATTCCTTCATTCTTTCTTTCTATCCTTCTATAGTCCGTCATTCCTTCATTCTTTCTTTCTATCCTTCTATAGTCCGTCATTCCTTCATTCTTTCTTTCTATCCTTCTATAGTCCGTCATTCCTTCATTCTTTCTTTCTATCCTTCTATAGCTTGTCATTCCTTCATTCTTTCTTTCTATCCTTCTATAGTCCGTCATTCCTTCATTCCTTCTTTCTATCCTTCTATAGTCCGTCATTCCTTCATTCTTTCTTTCTATTCTTCTATAGTCCGTCATTCCTTCATTCTTTCTTTCTATCCTTCTATAGTCCGTCATTCCTTCATTCTTTCTTTCTATCCTTCTATAGCTTGTCATTCCTTCATTCTTTCTTTCTGTCCTTCTATAGTCTGTCATTCCTTCATTCTTTCTTTCTATCCTTCTATAGTCCGTCATTCCTTCATTCTTTCTTTCTGTCCTTCTATAGTCTGTCATTCCTTCATTCTTTATTTCTATCCTTCTATAGTCCGTCATTCCTTCGTTCTTTCTTTCTATCCTTCTATAGTCCGTCATTCCTTCGTTCTTTCTTTCTATCCTTCTATAGTCCTTCATTCCTTCATTCTTTCTTTCTATCCTTCTATAGCTTGTCATTCCTTAATTCTTTCTTTCTATCCTTCTATAGTCCGTCATTCCTTAATTCTTTCTTTCTATCCTTCTATAGTCCGTCATTCCTTTATTCTTTCTTTCTATCCTTCTATAGTCTGTCATTCCTTCATTCTTTCTATCCTTCTATAGTCCGTCATTCCTTCATTCTTTCTTTCTATCCTTCTATAGTCCGTCATTCCTTAATTCTTTCTTTCTATCCTTCTATAGTCCGTCATTCCTTTATTCTTTCTTTCTATCCTTCTATAGTCCATCATTCCTTCATTCTTTCTTTCTATCCTTCTATAGTCTGTCATTCCTTCATTCTTTCTTTCTATCCTTCTATAGCTTGTCATTCCTTCATTCTTTCTTTCTATCCTTCTATAGTCTGTCATTCCTTCATTCTTTCTTTCTATCCTTCTATAGTCTGTCATTCCTTCATTCTTTCTTTCTATCCTTCTATAGTCTGTCATTCCTTCATTCTTTCTTTCTATCCTTCTATAGTCTGTCATTCCTTCATTCTTTCTTTCTATCCTTCTATAGTCCGTCATTCCTTTATTCTTTCTTTCTATCCTTCTATAGTCTGTCATTCCTTCATTCTTTCTATCCTTCTATAGTCCGTCATTCCTTCATTATTTCTTTCTATCCTTCTATAGTCTGTCATTCCTTCATTCTTTCTTTCTATCCTTCTATAGCTTGTCATTCCTTCATTCTTTCTTTCTATCCTTCTATAGTCTGTCATTCCTTCATTCTTTCTTTCTATCCTTCTATAGTCTGTCATTCCTTCATTCTTTCTTTCTATCCTTCTATAGTCTGTCATTCCTTCATTCTTTCTTTCTATTCTTCTATAGTCTGTCATTCCTTCATTCTTTCTTTCTATCCTTCTATAGTCTGTCATTCCTTCATTCTTTCTTTCTATTCTTCTATAGTCTGTCATTCCTTCATTCTTTCTTTCTATCCTTCTATAGTCTGTCATTCCTTCATTCTTTCTTTCTATCCTTCTATAGTCTGTCATTCCTTCATTCTTTCTTTCTATCCTTCTATAGTCTGTCATTCCTTCATTCTTTCTTTCTATCCTTCTATAGTCCGTCATTCCTTTATTCTTTCTTTCTATCCTTCTATAGTCTGTCATTCCTTCATTCTTTCTATCCTTCTATAGTCCGTCATTCCTTCATTCTTTCTTTCTATCCTTCTATAGCTTGTCATTCCTTCATTCTTTCTTTCTATCCTTCTATAGTCTGTCATTCCTTCATTCTTTCTTTCTATCCTTCTATAGTCCGTCATTCCTTCATTCTTTCTTTCTATCCTTCTATAATCTGTCATTCCTTCATTCTTTCTTTCTATCCTTCTATAGTCCGTCATTCCTTCATTCTTTCTTTCTATCCTTCTATAGTCCGTCATTCCTTCATTCTTTCTTTCTATCCTTCTATAGTCCGTCATTCCTTCATTCTTTCTTTCTATCCTTCTATAGCTTGTCATTCCTTCATTCTTTCTTTCTATCCTTCTATAGCTTGTCATTCCTTCATTCTTTCTTTCTATCCTTCTATAGTCTGTCATTCCTTCATTCTTTCTTTCTATCCTTCTATAATCTGTCATTCCTTCATTCTTTCTTTCTATCCTTCTATAGTCCGTCATTCCTTCATTCTTTCTTTCTATCCTTCTATAGCTTGTCATTCCTTCATTCTTTCTTTCTATCCTTCTATAGCTTGTCATTCCTTCATTCTTTCTTTCTATCCTTCTATAGTCCGTCATTCCTTCATTCTTTCTTTCTATCCTTCTATAGCTTGTCATTCCTTCATTCTTTCTTTCTATCCTTCTATAGTCCGTCATTCCTTCATTCTTTCTTTCTATCCTTCTATAGCTTGTCATTCCTTCATTCTTTCTTTCTATCCTTCTATAGTCCGTCATTCCTTCATTCTTTCTTTCTATCCTTCTATAGCTTGTCATTCCTTCATTCTTTCTTTCTATCCTTCTATAGTCCGTCATTCCTTCATTCTTTCTTTCTATCCTTCTATAGTCCGTCATTCCTTCTTCTTTCTTTCTATCCTTCTATAGTCCGTCATTCCTTCATTCTTTCTTTCTATCCTTCTATAGTCCGTCATTCCTTCATTCTTTCTTTCTATCCTTCTATAGTCCGTCATTCCTTCATTCTTTCTTTCTATCCTTCTATAGTCCGTCATTCCTTCATTCTTTCTTTCTATCCTTCTATAGTCCGTCATTCCTTCATTCTTTCTTTCTATCCTTCTATAGCTTGTCATTCCTTCATTCTTTCTTTCTATCCTTCTATAGTCTGTCATTCCTTCATTCTTTCTTTCTATCCTTCTATAGTCCGTCATTCTTTCTTTCTATCCTTCTATAGTCCATCATTCCTTCATTCTTTCTTTCTATCCTTCTATAGTCCTTCATTCCTTCATTCTTTCTTTCTATCCTTCTATAGCTTGTCATTCCTTCATTCTTTCTTTCTATCCTTCTATAGTCCGTCATTCCTTCATTCTTTCTTTCTATCCTTCTATAGCTTGTCATTCCTTCATTCTTTCTATCCTTCTATAGTCTGTCATTCCTTCATTCTTTCTTTCTATCCTTCTATAGTCCGTCATTCCTTCATTCTTTCTTTCTATCCTTCTATAGTCCGTCATTCCTTCATTCTTTCTTTCTATCCTTCTATAGTCCGTCATTCCTTCATTCTTTCTTTCTATCCTTCTATAGTCCGTCATTCCTTCATTCTTTCTTTCTATCCTTCTATAGTCCGTCATTCCTTCATTCTTTCTTTCTATCCTTCTATAGCTTGTCATTCCTTCATTCTTTCTTTCTATCCTTCTATAGTCCGTCATTCCTTCATTCTTTCTTTCTATCCTTCTATAGTCCGTCATTCCTTCATTCTTTCTTTCTATCCTTCTATAGTCCGTCATTCCTTCATTCTTTCTTTCTATCCTTCTATAGTCCGTCATTCCTTCCTTCATTCTTTCTATCCTTCTATAGTCCGTCATTCCTTCATTCTTTCTTTCTATCCTTCTATAGTCCGTCATTCCTTCATTCTTTCTTTCTATCCTTCTATATTCCGTCATTCCTTCATTCTTTCTTTCTATCCTTCTATAGTCCGTCATTCCTTCATTCTTTCTTTCTATCCTTCTATAGTCCGTCATTCCTTCATTCTTTCTTTCTATCCTTCTATAGTCCTTCATTCCTTCATTCTTTCTTTCTATCCTTCTATAGTCTGTCATTCCTTCATTCTTTCTTTCTATCCTTCTATAGTCCGTCATTCCTTCATTCTTTCTTTCTATCCTTCTATAGTCCGTCATTCCTTCATTCTTTCTTTCTATCCTTCTATAGCTTGTCATTCCTTCATTCTTTCTTTCTATCCTTCTATAGTCTGTCATTCCTTCATTCTTTCTTTCTATCCTTCTATAGTCCTTCATTCCTTCATTCTTTCTTTCTATCCTTCTATAGTCCGTCATTCCTTCATTCTTTCTTTCTATCCTTCTATAGTCCGTCATTCCTTCATTCTTTCTTTCTATCCTTCTATAGTCCGTCATTCCTTCATTCTTTCTTTCTATCCTTCTATAGTCCGTCATTCCTTCATTCTTTCTTTTTATCCTTCTATAGTCCGTCATTCCTTCATTCTTTCTTTCTATCCTTCTATAGTCCTTCATTCCTTCATTCTTTCTTTCTGTCCTTCTATAGTCCGTCATTCCTTCATTCTTTCTTTCTATCCTTCTATAGTCCGTCATTCCTTCATTCTTTCTTTCTATCCTTCTATAGTCCGTCATTCCTTCATTCTTTCTTTCTATCCTTCTATAGTCCGTCATTCCTTCATTCTTTCTTTTTATCCTTCTATAGTCCGTCATTCCTTCATTCTTTCTTTCTATCCTTCTATAGTCTTTCATTCCTTCATTCTTTCTTTCTATCCTTCTATAGTCCGTCATTCCTTCATTCTTTCTTTCTATACTTCTATAGTCTGTCATTCCTTCATTCTTTCTTTCTATCCTTCTATAGTCCGTCATTCCTTCATTCTTTCTTTCTATCCTTCTATAGCTTATTATTCCTTCATTCTTTCTTTCTATCCTTCTATAGTCCTTCATTCCTTCATTCTTTCTTTCTATCCTTCTATAGTCCGTCATTCCTTCATTCTTTCTTTCTATCCTTCTATAGTCCGTCATTCCTTCATTCTTTCTTTCTATCCTTCTATAGTCCGTCATTCCTTCATTCTTTCTTTCTATCCTTCTATAGTCCGTCATTCCTTCATTCTTTCTTTCTATCCTTCTATAGTCCGTCATTCCTTCATTCTTTCTTTCTATCCTTCTATAGTCCGTCATTCCTTCATTCTTTCTTTCTATCCTTCTATAGTCCGTCATTCCTTCATTCTTTCTTTCTATCCTTCTATAGCTTGTCATTCCTTCATTCTTTCTTTCTATCCTTCTATAGCTTGTCATTCCTTCATTCTTTCTTTCTATCCTTCTATAGTCTGTCATTCCTTCATTCTTTCTTTCTATCCTTCTATAATCTGTCATTCCTTCATTCTTTCTTTCTATCCTTCTATAGTCCGTCATTCCTTCATTCTTTCTTTCTATCCTTCTATAGCTTGTCATTCCTTCATTCTTTCTTTCTATCCTTCTATAGCTTGTCATTCCTTCATTCTTTCTTTCTATCCTTCTATAGTCCGTCATTCCTTCATTCTTTCTTTCTATCCTTCTATAGCTTGTCATTCCTTCATTCTTTCTTTCTATCCTTCTATAGTCCGTCATTCCTTCATTCCTTCTTTCTATCCTTCTATAGTCCGTCATTCCTTCATTCTTTCTTTCTATCCTTCTATAGCTTGTCATTCCTTCATTCTTTCTTTCTATCCTTCTATAGTCCGTCATTCCTTCATTCTTTCTTTCTATCCTTCTATAGCTTGTCATTCCTTCATTCTTTCTTTCTATCCTTCTATAGTCCGTCATTCCTTCATTCTTTCTTTCTATCCTTCTATAGTCCGTCATTCCTTCTTCTTTCTTTCTATCCTTCTATAGTCCGTCATTCCTTCATTCTTTCTTTCTATCCTTCTATAGTCCGTCATTCCTTCATTCTTTCTTTCTATCCTTCTATAGTCCGTCATTCCTTCATTCTTTCTTTCTATCCTTCTATAGTCCGTCATTCCTTCATTCTTTCTTTCTATCCTTCTATAGTCCTTCATTCCTTCATTCTTTCTTTCTATCCTTCTATAGTCCGTCATTCCTTCATTCTTTCTTTCTATCCTTCTATAGTCCGTCATTCCTTCATTCTTTCTTTCTATCCTTCTATAGTCCGTCATTCCTTCATTCTTTCTTTCTATCCTTCTATAGTCCTTCATTCCTTCATTCTTTCTTTCTATCCTTCTATAGTCCTTCATTCCTTCATTCTTTCTTTCTGTCCTTCTATAGTCCTTCATTCCTTCATTCCTTCCTTCTCATTATCTCCCCTCAGGCTGCTGTATAACAGGACCAGCAGGATGGCGTCCAATGCTCCCGGGGTGGATGTGCAGGTTCCGGGGTTCGGGAAGACGTTCTCGGTGGAATATCTGGATAAGAGCAAGTTGGCCGGTGAGACGACCTGTTCCGTGTCTGTGGCTCCTCCCCCGGGTGTTGCCCCGAACAGAGGTCCTGACCCGTCTCTTACCCCTCACAGGTTATCTCCACACCATCGTCCAGAACCTGGTCAACAACGGCTACGTGAGGGACCAGACGGTGCGCGCCGCGCCCTATGACTGGAGGATCGCGCCCAGTGAGTCACCCCAAAATAATCTCCATTATAAACTAATCCTAAACCTAAAATAATCTCCATTCTCTGGTAATCCTCAGCCTATAATAATCCCAGCCTCTCATAATCTCTATTATATGGTAATCCTCAGTCTATAATAATCCAAGCCTCTCATAATCTCTATTATATGGTAATCTTCAGTCTATAATAATCCCAGCCTCTCATAATCTCTATTATATGGTAATCTTCAGTCTATAATAATCCCAGCCTCTCATAATCTCTATTATAAGGTAATCTTCAGTCTATAATAATCCCAGCCTCTCATAATCTCTATTATATGGTAATCCTCAGTCTATAATAATCCCAGCCTCTCATAATCTCTATTATATGGTAATCCTCAGTCTATAATAATCCCAGCCTCTCATAATCTCTATTATATGGTAATCTTCAGTCTATAATAATCCCAGCCTCTCATAATCTCTATTATATGGTAATCCTCAGCCTATAATAATCCCAGCCTCTCATAATCTCTATTATATGGTAATCCTCAGTCTATAATAATCCCAGCCTCTCATAATCTCTATTATATGGTAATCTTCAGTCTATAATAATCCCAGCTTCTCATAATCTCTATTATATGGTAAGCCTCAGTCTATAATAATCTCAGCCTCTTGTAATCTCCATTATATGGTAATCCTCAGTCTATAATAATCCCAGCCACTTGTAATCTCTATTATATGGTAATCTTCAGTCTATAATAATCCCAGCCTCTCATAATCTCTATTATATGGTAATCCTCAGTCTATAATAATCCCAGCCTCTCATAATCTCTATTATATGGTAATCCTCAGTCTATAATAATACCAACCTCTAGTAATCTCTATTATAAGGTAATCCTCAGCCTATAATAATAATCCCAGCCTCTCATAATCTCTATTATATGGTAATCCTCAGTCTATAATAATCCCAGCCTCTCATAATCTCTATTATATGGTAATCTTCAGTCTATAATAATCCCAGCTTCTCATAATCTCTATTATATGGTAAGCCTCAGTCTATAATAATCTCAGCCTCTTGTAATCTCCATTATATGGTAATCCTCAGTCTATAATAATCCCAGCCTCTCATAATCTCTATTATAAGGTAATCCTCAGTCTATAATAATCTCAGCCTCTTGTAATCTCCATTATATGGTAATCCTCAGTCTATAATAATCCCAGCTTCTCATAATCTCTATTATAAGGTAATCTTCAGTCTATAATAATCCCAGCTTCTCATAATCTCTATTATATGGTAAGCCTCAGTCTATAATAATCTCAGCCTCTTGTAATCTCCATTATATGGTAATCCTCAGTCTATAATAATCCCAGCCACTTGTAATCTCTATTATATGGTAATCTTCAGTCTATAATAATCCCAGCCTCTCATAATCTCTATTATATGGTAATCCTCAGTCTATAATAATCCCAGCCTCTCATAATCTCTATTATATGGTAATCCTCAGTCTATAATAATCCCAGCCTCTCATAATCTCTATTATATGGTAATCCTCAGTCTATAATAATCCCAGCCTATCATAATCCCTATTATATTGTAATCTTCAGTCTATAATAATACCAACCTCTAGTAATCTCTATTATAAGGTAATCCTCAGCCTATAATAATAATCCCAGCCTCTCATAATCTCTATTATATGGTAATCCTCAGTCTATAATAATCCCAGCCTCTCATAATCTCTATTATATGGTAATCTTCAGTCTATAATAATCCCAGCTTCTCATAATCTCTATTATATGGTAAGCCTCAGTCTATAATAATCTCAGCCTCTTGTAATCTCCATTATATGGTAATCCTCAGTCTATAATAATCCCAGCCTCTCATAATCTCTATTATAAGGTAATCCTCAGTCTATAATAATCCCAGCCTCTTGTAATCTCCATTATATGGTAATCCTCAGTCTATAATAATCCCAGCCTCTCATAATCTCTATTATATGGTAATCTTCAGTCTATAATAATCCCAGCTTCTCATAATCTCTATTATATGGTAAGCCTCAGTCTATAATAATCTCAGCCTCTTGTAATCTCCATTATATGGTAATCCTCAGTCTATAATAATCCCAGCCTCTCATAATCTCTATTATAAGGTAATCTTCAGTCTATAATAATCCCAGCCTCTTGTAATCTCCATTATATGGTAATCCTCAGTCTATAATAATCCCAGCTTCTCATAATCTCTATTATAAGGTAATCTTCAGTCTATAATAATCCCAGCTTCTCATAATCTCTATTATATGGTAAGCCTCAGTCTATAATAATCTCAGCCTCTTGTAATCTCCATTATATGGTAATCCTCAGTCTATAATAATCCCAGCCTCTCATAATCTCTATTATATGGTAATCTTCAGTCTATAATAATCCCAGCTTCTCATAATCTCTATTATATGGTAAGCCTCAGTCTATAATAATCTCAGCCTCTTGTAATCTCCATTATATGGTAATCCTCAGTCTATAATAATCCCAGCCTCTCATAATCTCTATTATAAGGTAATCCTCAGTCTATAATAATCTCAGCCTCTTGTAATCTCCATTATATGGTAATCCTCAGTCTATAATAATCCCAGCCTCTCATAATCTCCATTATAAGGTAATCTTCAGTCTATAATAATCCCAGCCTCTAGTAATCTCTATTATAAGGTAATCTTCAGTCTATAATAATCCCAGCCTCTTGTAATCTCCATTATAAGGTAATCTTCAGTCTATAATAATCCCAGCCTCTTGTAATCTCCATTATAAGGTAATCCTCAGCCTATAATAATCCCAGCCACTTGTAATCTCTATTATATGGTAATCTTCAGTCTATAATAATCCCAGCCTCTCATAATCTCTATTATATGGTAATCCTCAGTCTATAATAATCCCAGCCTCTCATAATCTCTATTATATGGTAATCCTCAGTCTATAATAGTCCCAGCTTCTAGTAATCTCTATTATAAGGTAATCCTCAGTCTATAATAATCCCAGCCTCTCATAATCCCTATTATATTGTAATCTTCAGTCTATAATAATACCAACCTCTAGTAATCTCTATTATAAGGTAATTCTCAGTTTATAATAATCCCAGCCTCTAGTAATCTCTATTATAAGGTAATCTTCAGTCTATAATAATCCCAGCCTCTAGTAATCTCTATTATAAGGTAATCTTCAGTCTATAATAATCCCAGCCTCTTGTAATCTCTATTATAAGGTAATCTTCAGTCTATAATAATCCCAGCCTCTAGTAATCTCTATTATAAGGTAATCTTCAGTCTATAATAATCCCAGCCTCTTATAATCTCTATTATATGGTAATCCTCAGTCTATAATAATCCCAGCCTCTTGTAATCTCCATTATAAGGTAATCCTCAGTCTATAATAATCCCAGCCTCTCGTAATCTCCATTATAAGGTAATCTTCAGTCTATAATAATCCCAGCCTCTTGTAATCTCCATTATAAGGTAAGTTTCAGTCTATAATAATCCCAGCCTCTAGTAATCTCTATTATAAGGTAATCCTCAGTCTATAATAATCCCAGCCTCTTGTAATCTCCATTATAAGGTAATCTTCAGTCTATAATAATCCCAGGCTCTTGTAATCTCCATTATAAGGTAATCTTCAGTCTATAATAATCCCAGCCTCTAGTAATCTCTATTATAAGGTAATCCTCAGTTTATAATAATCCCAGCCTCTAGTAATCTCTATTATAAGGTAATCTTCAGTCTATAATAATCCCAGCCTCTTGTAATCTCTATTATAAGGTAATCTTCAGTCTATAATAATCCCAGCCTCTCATAATCTCTATTATAAGGTAATCCTCAGTTTATAATAATCCCAGCCTCTAGTAATCTCTATTATAAGGTAATCTTCAGTCTATAATAATCCCAGCCTCTTGTAATCTCTATTATAAGGTAATCTTCAGTCTATAATAATCCCAGCCTCTTGTAATCTCCATTATAAGGTAATCTTTAGTCTATAATAATCCCAGCCTCTTGTAATCTCTATTATAAGGTAATCTTCAGTCTATAATAATCCCAGCCTCTAGTAATCTCTATTATAAGGTAATCTTCAGTCTATAATAATCCCAGCCTCTTGTAATCTCCATTATAAGGTAATCTTCAGTCTATAATAATCCCAGCCTCTTGTAATCTCCATTATAAGGTAATCCTCAGCCTATAATAATCCCAGCCACTTGTAATCTCTATTATATGGTAATCTTCAGTCTATAATAATCCCAGCCTCTCATAATCTCTATTATATGGTAATCCTCAGTCTATAATAATCCCAGCCTCTCATAATCTCTATTATATGGTAATCCTCAGTCTATAATAGTCCCAGCTTCTAGTAATCTCTATTATAAGGTAATCCTCAGTCTATAATAATCCCAGCCTCTCATAATCCCTATTATATTGTAATCTTCAGTCTATAATAATACCAACCTCTAGTAATCTCTATTATAAGGTAATCCTCAGTTTATAATAATCCCAGCCTCTAGTAATCTCTATTATAAGGTAATCTTCAGTCTATAATAATCCCAGCCTCTAGTAATCTCTATTATAAGGTAATCTTCAGTCTATAATAATCCCAGCCTCTTGTAATCTCTATTATAAGGTAATCTTCAGTCTATAATAATCCCAGCCTCTAGTAATCTCTATTATAAGGTAATCTTCAGTCTATAATAATCCCAGCCTCTTATAATCTCTATTATATGGTAATCCTCAGTCTATAATAATCCCAGCCTCTTGTAATCTCCATTATAAGGTAATCCTCAGTCTATAATAATCCCAGCCTCTCGTAATCTCCATTATAAGGTAATCTTCAGTCTATAATAATCCCAGCCTCTTGTAATCTCCATTATAAGGTAAGTTTCAGTCTATAATAATCCCAGCCTCTAGTAATCTCTATTATAAGGTAATCCTCAGTTTATAATAATCCCAGCCTCTAGTAATCTCTATTATAAGGTAATCTTCAGTCTATAATAATCCCAGCCTCTTGTAATCTCTATTATAAGGTAATCTTCAGTCTATAATAATCCCAGCCTCTAGTAATCTCTATTATAAGGTAATCCTCAGTTTATAATAATCCCAGCCTCTAGTAATCTCTATTATAAGGTAATCTTCAGTCTATAATAATCCCAGCCTCTTGTAATCTCTATTATAAGGTAATCTTCAGTCTATAATAATCCCAGCCTCTTGTAATCTCCATTATAAGGTAATCTTTAGTCTATAATAATCCCAGCCTCTTGTAATCTCTATTATAAGGTAATCTTCAGTCTATAATAATCCCAGCCTCTAGTAATCTCTATTATAAGGTAATCCTCAGTTTATAATAATCCCAGCTTCTCATAATCTCTATTATATGGTAATCCTCAGTCTATAATAATCCCAGCCTCTTATAATCTCTATTATATGGTAATCCTCAGTCTATAATAATCCCAGCCTCTAGTAATCTCTATTATAAGGTAATCCTCAGTCTATAATAATCCCAGCCTCTTATAATCTCTATTATAAGGTAATCTTCAGTGTATAATAGTCCCAGCAATAAAGAACATAGAAGGGACACTCTGGTATGTCCCATACACGCACCAAGGGATGATCTGCACTCACCCTGCAAAAATTAGTAGAAACCAGTATATAGAAAATATATGAAGCTATTTTATTAGAATCAGACAATGAAAATCACAGTGAACCCAAAATACACATTTAAAAAACATTTACAAGACAATATAAAAGGAAAGGCGGTGGGGGCATGGGCAAGGCGATGCTAAATAATCAATTTATCACAATCAATATATATTGGTAGTTACATGCCAAACAATGAAAAGGCATTATGTACTATTATCACCAAGACCAAATATAACCCAGAATATGTCGGGAGGTGTGTGATCCAAAGAAGTGATGGAAACAGGAAAGAACAGTGTGTATAAAAAAGTGCAACAGTGATAGTTAGATGTGTGAAGCCAAGTGCCAGGAAATAGAGCCAAGGATTAGCTGTGAGGAGACGGTAAGATAAATGGTATAACAGAACACTCACTGGCTGGTGTATAGTAAGATACAATGAAATGCAATGTAATAAGATCTAAAATAAGAGATACATCACCGTAATGTTGCAAAGCCCGCCCATCCCCCCCGACACACCAAGATTAAACAAACGCCGACGCGCTGCGTGGATACACCACTTCTCCTGGACGGGACGTAGTTTGTTGTATAATAGTCCCAGCCTCTCATAATCTCTATTATATGGTAATCTTCAGTCTATAATAATCCCAGCCTCTTGTAATCTCCATTATAAGGTAATCTTCAATCTATAATAATCCCAGCCACTTGTAATCTCTATTATAAGGTAATCCTCAGTCTATAATAAACCCAGCCTCTCATAATCTCCATTATAAGGTAATCTTCAGTCTATAATAATCCCAGCCTCTTGTAATCTCCATTATAAGATAATCTTCAGTCTATAATAATCCCAGCCTCTCATAATCTCTATTATAAGGTAATCTTCAGTCTATAATAATCCCAGCCTCTTGTAATCTCCATTATAAGGTAATCTTCAGTCTATAATAGTCCCAGCCTCTAGTAATCTCTATTATATGGTAATCCTCAGTCTATAATAATCTCAGCCTCTCGTAATCTGCATTATAAGGTAATCTTCAGTCTATAATAATCCCAGCCTCTAGTAATCTCCATTATAAGGTAATCTTCAGTCTTTAATAATCCCAGCCTCTCATAATCTCCATTATAAGGTAATCTTCAGTCTATAATAATCCCAGCCTCTCATAATCTCTATTATATGGTAATCTTCAGTCTATAATAATCCCAGCCTCTAGTAATCTCTATTATATGGTAATCTTCAGTCTATAATAATCCCAGCCTCTCATAATCTCCATTATAAGGTAATCTTCAGTCTATAATAATCCCAGCCTCTTGTAATCTCCATTATAAGATAATCTTCAGTCTATAATAATCCCAGCCTCTCATAATCTCTATTATAAGGTAATCTTCAGTCTATAATAATCCCAGCCTCTTGTAATCTCCATTATAAGGTAATCTTCAGTCTATAATAGTCCCAGCCTCTAGTAATCTCTATTATATGGTAATCCTCAGTCTATAATAATCTCAGCCTCTCGTAATCTGCATTATAAGGTAATCTTCAGTCTATAATAATCCCAGCCTCTAGTAATC
The DNA here is from genome assembly GCA_027917425.1 of Gastrophryne carolinensis. Taxonomy (NCBI): domain Eukaryota; kingdom Metazoa; phylum Chordata; class Amphibia; order Anura; family Microhylidae; genus Gastrophryne; species Gastrophryne carolinensis. Next base: position 291,293 of record CM051241.1, read on the forward strand.
TCCATTATAAGGTAATATTCAGTCTTTAATAATCCCTGCCTCTCATAATCTCCATTATAAGGTAATCTTCAGTCTATAATAATCCCAGCCTCTTGTAATCTGCATTATAAGGTAATCTTCAGTCTTTAATAATCCCAGCCTCTCATAATCTCCATTATAAGGTAATTTTCAGTCTATAATAATCCCAGCCTCTAGTAATCTCCATTCTCTGGTAATCTTCAGTCTATAATAATCCCAGACTCCCATAATCTCCATTATAAGGTAATCTTCAGTCTATAATAATCCCAGCCTCTCATAATCTCTATTATATGGTAATCTTCAGTCTATAATAATCCCAGCCTCTAGTAATCTCTATTATATGGTAATCTTCAGTCTATAATAGTCCCAGCCTCTAGTAATCTCTATTATATGGTAATCCTCAGTCTATAATAATCTCAGCCTCTCGTAATCTGCATTATAAGGTAATCTTCAGTCTATAATAATCCCAGCCTCTAGTAATCTCCATTATAAGGTAATATTCAGTCTTTAATAATCCCTGCCTCTCATAATCTCCATTATAAGGTAATCTTCAGTCTATAATAATCCCAGCCTCTTGTAATCTGCATTATAAGGTAATCTTCAGTCTTTAATAATCCCAGCCTCTCATAATCTCCATTATAAGGTAATTTTCAGTCTATAATAATCCCAGCCTCTAGTAATCTCCATTCTCTGGTAATCTTCAGTGTATAATAATCCCAGACTCCCATAATCTCCATTATAAGGTAATCTTCAGTCTATAATAATCCCAGCCTCTCATAATCTCTATTATATGGTAATCTTCAGTCTATAATAATCCCAGCCTCTAGTAATCTCTATTATATGGTAATCTTCAGTCTATAATAATCCCAGCCTCTTGTAATCTCCATTATAAGGTAATCCTCAGTCTTTAATAATCCCAGCCTCTCATAATCTCCATTATAAGGTAATCTTCAGTCTATAATAATCCCAGCCTCTTGTAATCTCCATTCTCTGGTAATCTTCAGTCTATAATAATCCCAGCCTCTTGTAATCGCCATTATTTGTTAATCTGCAGTCTATAATAATCTTCAGTCTCTAATAATCCCAGACTCTCGTAATCTCCATTCTCTGGTAATATTTCGTCTATAATAATCCTAATCTGCGTCCTGCTTCTAGATGGCCAGCAGGAATACTTTGAGAAGCTGCAGCACCTCGTGGAGGAGATGTACGGGGATTACGGGAGGCCGGTCTTCCTCATCGGGCACAGTCTGGGTAATCTCTACCTTCTCTACTTCTTGAACCATCAGCCTCCGCAGTGGAAGAAGAAATATATTGAAGGGTTCATATCACTGGGAGCGGCGTGGGGAGGAGCGGTGAAGCCTCTGCTGGTACTCATGTCAGGTAGGTGCCCCTGCAGGGGGCGGAGCTTAGGATTAGGGTCACGCCCCTGCATAGGGCAGCACAGTGATGCCACTCTCTCTGTGTTCTCTTGGCAGGAGATAATCACGGCATCCCCATGGTCTCAAACATCAAGATCCGCGAGGAGCAGCGAATGACCACCACAAACCCTTGGATGTTGCCGACCAACATGGCCTGGCCGGAGTCACATGTCTTCATCTCCACCCCCTCCTATAACTACACGTATAGGGACTACCGCAGGCTCTTCCAGGACATTGACTTTGAGGATGGCTGGTACATGTGGGAGGACACCAAGGTTCTGCTCCAAGGACTTCCTCCGCCTGGCGTGGAGACATATTGCGTCTACGGCACCGGCCACCCTACGGCAGAGACCTACGTGTACGACGAGGGCTTCCCCAATCAGCCTCCAATAGACATCAAGTACTCGGACGGGGATGACACGGTCCACAAGAGAAGCCTGGAGCTCTGCAAGAACTGGAAGACGCAACAGGAGGAGCGCGTCCACGTCATTGAGCTGCACGGCATGGACCACCTCAGCATGGTCTTCAGCAACCGGACACTCAACGTCATTAATAAGATATTGCTGAGTGGTCACCACTGAACCTTGGACTTCCCAGTGGCCATTCCTAAAGGACCTCCAGGCCACAAACCCAACATGTCTTCACTACTGAGCCCTGGACTTTCGAGTGGCCATTCCTATAGGACCTCCAGGCCAGCAACACCAACATGTCTTCACTACTGAGCTCCACCCATTGGGTGGTCATACTTACAGGACCTCCATCACAGCAATCTTCACCACTGAGCCCTGTCTTCACCACTGAGCCCTGGACTTCCCAGCGGCCATTCCTACAGGACCTCCAGGCCGGCAACCCAACTATGTCTTCACCTCACCACTGAGCCCTAGACCTCCGAGTGGCCATTCCTACAGGACTTCCTCCAACTACTGAGCTCCGCCCATTGGGTGGTCATTCCCAAAGGACCTCCAGGCCGGCAACCCAAACATGTCTTCACCACTGAGCCCTGGACCTCTCAGTGGTCATTCTTACAGGACCTCCCCCAACATGTCTTCACCACTGAGCCCCGACCATTGGGTGGCCATTCCTACAGGACCTCCAGGCCGGCAACCCAAACATATCTTCACTACTGAGCTCCGCCCATTGGGTAGTCATTCCTACAGGATTTCCCCAACATGTCTTCATCACTGTGCTCCGCCCATTGGGTGGCCATTCCTACAGGACTTCCAGCCAGGCAACCAGGACAAGTCTTCACTCTTGGGCTCCGCCCATTGGGTGGCCATTCCTATTGGACCTCCATCACATGTCTCCACCAATGGCTATGACTGCGGCTGGTGGGTCACCTTTAATTGGGTGTCACTACATCCTCCTTGTGTGCAGGAAGTAGACCCTTCACCTCTAAAGGGTATGAAGGTCCCTGTAACCAATCACAAGCTGTGGTGCTGACACCCTATAGAGGCTCATCCACTCACCCCCCTCTGTAGAATGACCACCTTGTTCCGAGCTTCTGGTTGGGGCAGATAATCCCACTGGGTTGAGGGGTTTCACCACCAAGGCTACAACCATCTGGCATTTCTGTAATTGCTGATTGGCTGATCCCAAGAATGACATCACCCAGCCCTGGCTTCCCTGTAGTGTGACAAGCGCACCCCAGCTACAGGGAAGCCAAGGATGCGGCCACAGGTGAAGACAACGTCGTGGGATCCCCCGATGGAGTTTACCGGCAACCCCGAGGGTTTCACACAACGGGTGTCGACATCTTTGCTGGACTGGAGGTCCTGTAGGAATGGCCACCCAATGGGTGGAGCCCAACTGCATCTTTCTGACTCCAGGGCCGGCTGCTGAGAGTGCTATCCAGATGTGCATATATTGCCATAGAAACAATCACTATATGCTAAAACAAATAAAGATGGAATAATGAGGACCTAAACATATAGCAAGAGAATCTCAGGTGTACCCCACGAGGGCCAAATAAGTAATGATGGAGCGATAAATGCTCATAGACTCAGGTGACCCCAAATATAGACCCCACCTCCTGAATCCCCTATAAATGCTGGGTATGTGGCTGAATAATAAACATGGATTAGAATACCCAGCCCCACTGTACCCACAAGCCAAGGAACCCCAGCCCCCTGTACCCAGCCCCACTGTACCCACAAGCCAAGGAACCCCAGCCCCCTGTACCCAGCCCCACTGTACCCACAAGCCAAGGAACCCCAGCCCCCTGTACCCAGCCCCACTGTACCCACAAGCCAAGGAACCCCAGGCCCACTGTACCGACAAGCCAAGGAACCCCAGCCCCCTGTACCCAGCCCCACTGTACCCACAAGCCAAGGAACCCCAGCCCCCTGTACCCATCCCCATTGTACCCACAAGCCAAGGAACCCCAGCCCCCTGTACCCAGCCCCACTGTACCCACAAGCCAAGGAACCCCAGCCCCCTGTACCCATCCCCATTGTACCCACAAGCCAAGGAACCCCAGCCCCCTGTACCCAGCCCCACTGTACCCACAAGCCAAGGAACCCCAGCCCCCTGTACCCACACGCCAAGGAACCCCAGGCCCACTGTACCCACAAGCCAAGGAACCCCAACCCCCTGTACCCAGCCCCACTGTACCCACACGCCAAGGAACCCCAGCCCCACTGTACCCACAAGCCAAGGAACCCCAGGCCCACTGTACCCACAAGCCAAGGAACCCCAGCCCCCTGTACCCAGCCCCACTGTACCCACACGCCAAGGAACCCCAGCCCCACTGTACCCACACGCCAGGGAACCCCAGCCCCACTGTACCCACAAGCCAAGGAACCCCAGCCCCCTGTACCCATCCCCATTGTACCCACAAGCCAAGGAACCCCAGCCCCCTGTACCCAGCCCCACTGTACCCACAAGCCAAGGAACCCCTGCCCCCTGTACCCACACGCCAAGGAACCCCAGGCCCACTGTACCCACAAGCCAAGGAACCCCAACCCCCTGTACCCAGCCCCACTGTACCCACACGCCAAGGAACCCCAGCCCCACTGTACCCACAAGCCAAGGAACCCCAGCCCCCTGTACCCAGCCCCACTGTACCCACAAGCCAAGGAACCCCAGCCCCCTGTACCCAGCCCCACTGTACCCACAAGCCAAGGAACCCCAGCCCCCTGTATCCAGCCCCACTGTACCCACAAGCCAAGGAACCCCAGCCCCACTGTACCCACAAGCCAAGAAACCCCAGCACCCTGTACCCAGCCCCACTGTACCCACAAGCCAAGGAACCCCAGCACCCTGTACCCAGCCCCACTGTACCCACAAGCCAAGGAACCCCAGCACCCTGTACCCAGCCCCACTGTACCCACAAGCCAAGGAGCCCCAGCCCCACTGTACACACTGTAGCGATAACCTTTATCGCCGGAGGGCTTCCCCGCCAGAGACGTCCTTTTCCCAATGGTGAGAGGTGCTGCTGGAATTCCAGAGTCGTCCGTGAGGAAACAGGAACAGCCCTTACAAGGGCTAGTGAATTGTAATATAGCGTTTCCCCCAATAAGAGACAGAACTCAGTATTGAGGGTGAAGATGAACTGAACTTTATTAGTGCCACACTGTGCCTTATATGCAAGGCTCCATGCAAGGGGACCTCCCCCATGGACCTGATGGAGAACTGCATGACAAACCCACAGACCAATGGGAGCAGGGCACACAATCCCTCAACTCTGCCGGTAACACAATCAGTAGAACAATAGCAGTCTGTAACACAATCAGTAGAACAATAGCAGTCTGTAATACAATCAATAACACAATGGCAGTCTGTCTGGGACATGCTCAAGAAAATGAAAGTAATGGGTCTATGAAAAAACAGTGCCTTTAAAATCCAATGGCAGAGTCGGTCACAATGCCCCCTTTTTGTGGAACACCCGGCAGACCCGGATTGACCCTGTTCGGGTTAACGTGGGGCTGTCCGGACTCTTATTATGGACAGAGTTCTGTTTGCCGGGATAATCCATCTGCATTACCGTTTTGTCTACCGGGCCTGTATTGGATTGTAAAATGATATGGCTGCAGGGCCAAGCTCCATCGCAATAGTCGTCCGTTGTCCCCTGCGACCCGGTTCAGCCATACCAAGGGATTGTGGTCTGTGATCAAGGTGAATTCACGCCCATACAAATATGGAGTAAGTTTTTTCAAAGCCCATACCAACGCCAAACATTCTTTTTCCACGGCCGCATAGCTCACTTCCCGAGGTAACAGTTTCCTACTGATATACGCAACAGGGTGCTCCCCTCCATCTTCTCCCACTTGACTTAGAACTGCTCCCAGTCCGAACATGGAGACATCTGTGTGCACGATGAAACGTTTGTTAGCGACTGGGGCAGCCAAGACAGGCGCATTCACTAAGGCAGTCTTTAGCGCTTGAAAGGCCTTTTCACAGTCGGGGGACCACAGGACCTGTCTGGGTAGGTTCTTTTTCGTCAAGTCAGTCAAGGGTTTGGCCACTGCACTATAGTCTGGGACAAACCGTCTGTAGTACCCTGCGGTCCCCAGGAAGGCCAGTACTTGGGTCTTAGTACGCGGTGTGGGCCAGTTAGCAACTGCTTCGATCTTGGCAGGCTCTGGTCTCTGTTTCCCACACCCCACCCGATGTCCCAAATACTGGACCTCTGCCATACCCACATGGCACTTATCTGGTTTCAGCGTCAGGCCGGCGGCCTGAATCTGATCTAACACTGCCCCTACATGCCTTAAGTGTTCTTCCCAGGAGTCACTGTAGATCGCAATATCATCCAGGTATGGACAGGCAAATTCCCAGAGGCCATCAAGAAGTCTATCCACCAAGCGTTGGAACGTGGCTGGGGCGTTTTTCATCCCAAATGGCATGAACTTAAACTGGTACAAGCCAAACGGGGTGACAAAAGCTGACTTGGGGATAGCCTCCTCAGCCAAGGGAATCTGCCAGTACCCCTTGCAGAGGTCGATGGTGGTCAGATAGCGACCCCTGGCGATACGGTCTAGTAGTTCGTCTACTCGGGGCATGGGGTAAGCATCAGTCACTGTTTTATCATTTAACCGCCGATAGTCCACGCAGAATCGGGTAGTCCCATCTTTTTTCGGGACTAGGACCACTGGAGATGCCCACGGGCTATCGGATGGCTCAATGACGCCTAACCTCAACATTTCCTGTATCTCCCCTCTCATCCCTTCACGGACCGCTTCGGGTATCCGGTAGGGGGGCTGTCTAAGGGGACTTTGCCCAGGGGTTTCTACCTTGTGGGTGGTGAGAAAGGTACAACCTGGTTCTTGTGAAAATGTTTGCCGTTTACTCGCTAGTAAGTGGAGCATCTGCTCCCTTTCGGTGGGAGTTAGCCGGTCCCCTAACTGGACTTGGTGGATGGGGTCACTCTGGGGTTGTCTATCTAAAAGGTTGGGTAATGGTAAATTGTCTTGGTCGTCAGTAGCTGGGGCACATACAGCTGCTACGTCCTCCGGCCTCTCCTGATATTCTTTTAACATATTTACGTGAAAGGACCGCCTTATCCTCTCATCTTTACAGCTAGCGATGACATACATGGTGTCACATAGCTGCTCTACTACTTTATAGGGACCTTGCCATGCTGCCTGTAGTTTATCAGTCTTGATGGGTTTCAAGACTAACACCTTCTGTCCTATCTGGAATGTACGCTGACGGGCACTCCTATCATACCATACTTTCTGTCGTCCCTGGGCCGCCTGGAGGTTCTCCTTTGCCATCTGGGCTAATTGCTCCATGCGGTCCCGGAGCTCTACCACGTATGATACGATGGGAGTCCCTTCCCTCTCGGTCTCTCCCTCCCAGTGCTCACGAATGAGATCTAGGGGGCCTCGTACCCTCCTCCCATATAATAGTTCAAAGGGAGAGCCCAGTGGATTCCTGTGGCACCTCTCGGTATGCAAACAGGAGGTGAGGTAGGAATCTCTCCCAGTCCCTGTAGGTGTCTGTGAACGTCTTCAACATTTGCTTTAGGGTCCCGTTAAAGCGCTCACAAAGACCATTGGTCTGGGGGTGATACGGGGAGCTGAACAAGGGCTTAATATCACAGGCCTCCCATAACTGGCGGGTTAGGTCTGCGGTAAACTGCGTCCCTTGGTCAGATATTATTTCTTTTGGGAAACCTACTCTGGTGAATATCCCGACTAGGGCACTGGCAACAGTATCTGCCTGAATATTTGAGAGGGCTACGGCTTCCGGGTATCGGGTGGCATAGTCCACCACTGTAAGTATGTACTGCTTACCCGACTGACTCGGTCGCTTGAGGGGTCCTATTAGGTCAACTGCTATCCGGCTAAATGGCTCCCCAATAACTGCCATAGACAGTAGTTGAGCTTTAGGGTGGTCTCCCCTCTTCCCTACTCTTTGACATATATCACAGGTCCTACAGTAGTTTTGCACATCCTTGGAAACTCCCGGCCAGAAAAAGTGCTGGGTTATTCTGCCTGTTGTGCGAGATACCCCCAGGTGTCCTGCTAGTGGGATATCGTGTCCAATTCGCAGAAGCGCCAGCCGGTATTTTTGGGGTACTACCAGCTGGCGTCTCTGCGATGGGACCGTCCCATGGCTGCGGGTGACCGACACCCTATATAGCTTACCCTGCTCCCACATGAATCCCTCTCCTTCTAACCCTCTCTCCCCCGTCTCAGCCCTATCCCTGTACTTGGTGAGTGAGGGATCTAGCTTAGTCTCTAACCCAAACTCCTCTGGGTTGTCCCAGGCTACCGTTTCAGTTAGATCGTCAGTGTGTCTTACCTCGATCTCCCCAACCAGTGGACTGGAGTCGGCAGCTCGGGCTGGAGCCTGGGTTGTAACAGGGTTGATGCTGGCTGGCCCAGGGGTAGCGTAGGCAGAAGTCATTGGTCCTAGATCATTTCCCAATAGTACTTCTGCTGGTAAGTTGTCCATAAGTCCCACATGTACCCTGCCAGATCCAGCGCCCCAGTCAAGATGTACTCGGGCGGTGGGGAGTCGAAACACAGCTCCTCCCGCCACCCTTACTGCAACGGTGTGTCCGGTGCGGTCTTTGTTCTTGACCAAATGAGGTTGGAGCAAGGTAAGTGTGGCTCCGGTGTCGCGTAATCCTTGCGCGGTGCGCCCATTGACTCGTAGCTCCTGCCGATGGTGCTGTCGGTTGTCTGGGATGGCCGCTTGTACGGGATCAGCTTCATACAGTACCCCCAGATACTCTTCCGAACTGCTCTCAGCTTCCAAACAGTGTGCCACAGGAGTACGGGAGGTGGAAGGTTGCTTTTGCCCCCACGTGTTTCGGGGAGGCTCTAGGGTGCAATCACTGCGATAATGTCCCCATTGTTTGCAACGATGGCACTGAACTGTGGAGAGGTTCGGTTGCTGCGCTGGCCTATGTGGCCCAGAGTAACGAGTTGGCGCTGAAGCCACAGGTGCTTGAAATTTGATGGGAGGTTGTGGTTTTGGAGCGGAATGTTCTGTCCGGCGAGCATCGGTGTACTCGTCGGCTAGACGAGCAGCCTCAGGTAGCGTTAGAGGCCTCCGGTCACGTACCCACTCTCTTAGCTCTGGTTGCAGGGCATTGAGAAAATGTTCTAGTAAAAACAACTGTAGTACATCCTCAGCGGTCGTGGCTTTGCATCCAGTGACCCAGTGTGATGCTGTACGATGGAGGCGACATGCCCACTCCGTGTAAGAATCCCCTCCCTTCTTTTGGGATTCCCGAAATCGTCGCCTGTAGGCTTCCGGGGTGACAGCGTACCGGGCTAACAAAGCCTCCTTTACCAGATGGTAGTGTGGTAAGTCCACATCAGGGATGGCCCGGAAAGCATCGGAAGCTTTCCCAGATAGTTTCCCTGATAATATGGTGACCCATTCCTCCGTGGGTACCCGGTGTAAAGCGCACTGCCGTTCAAAATCGGCCAAAAATCCATCAATCTCATCGTCACTTTCCTGGAAGGACTTAAATGCTGCAAATGGAATCTTTCTCCCCCCAGTGTAACTGAGGCTGAGAGGCTGCTGGGTTGAAAGTCGTCGATCTTCCCTTCGCTTACTGGCCTCTGCCTCCGCTGCGGCGAAGACTCGGTCGATCAGTTCCTGTGATGGATTCGGGACATAGACCGACAATCTGTTCCGAACCGCTTGAACGAGAGCAGCGTCTTCATCGATCTCTATATTGGTTTCGGTCCTCACTGCTGCACGATCCATTTCGATCAGCTCGGCTATCAGTTCCTGACGTGGGTGGTTGCTAGCTGACCTTCCCCGGCTCTCGAGTAGATCCTTCAGGGTCAGCCTTTTCAACTTGTCCTACTGACTCTCCATCAGGGTAGCACTCTCTCTGGGTACAAAGGACCATCCCACCGCTTGCCACCAATTGTAGCGATAACCCTTATCGCCGGAGGGCTTCACCGCCCGAGACGTCCTTTTCCCAATCGTAAGAGGTGCTGCTGGAATTCCAGAGTCGTCCGTGAGGAAACAGGAACAGCCCTTACAAGGGCTAGGGAATTGTAATATAGCGTTTCCCCCAATAAGAGACAGAACTTCAGTATTGAGGGTGAAGATGAACTTTCTTTATTAGTGCCACACTGGGCCTTATATGCAAGGCTCCATGCAAGGGGACCTCCCCCGTGGACCTGATGGAGAACTGCATGACAAACCCACAGACCAATGGGAGCAGGGCACACAATCCCTCAACTCTGCCGGTAACACAATCAGTAGAACAATAGCAGTCTGTAACACAATCAGTATAACAATAGCAGTCTGTAATACAATCAATAACACAATGGCAGTCTGTCTGGGACATGCTCAAGAAAATGAAAGTAATGGGTCTATGCAAAAACAGTGCCTTTAAAATCCAATGGCAGAGTCTGTCACACCCACAAGCCAAGTAACCCCAGCCCCCTGTGCCCAGCCCCACTGTACCCACAAGCAAAGGAACCCCAGCCCCCTGTGCCCAGCCCCACTGTACCCACAAGCAAAGGAACCCCAGCCCCCTACCCATCCCCACAAGCCAAAGAACCCCAGCCCTCTACCCATCCCCACAAGCCAAAGAACCCCAGCCCCCTGTACCCAGCCCCACTGTACCTACAAGCCAAGAAAGCTCAGCCTCCTGTACCCACAAGCCAAGGAACCCCAGTCCCCTGTACCCTTCCCCACTGTAGCCACAAGCAAAGGAACCCCAGGCCCCTACCCAGCCCCACTGTACCCACAAGCCAAGGTACCCCAGCCCCCTACCCATCCCCACTGTACCCACAAGCCAAGGTACCCCAGCCCCCTGTACCCAGCCCCACTGTACCCACAAGCCAAGAAACCCCAGCCCCCTGTACCCACAAGCCAAGGAAACCCAGTCCCCTACCCTGCTGGGTCAGCTTTGCATACCGGTATAACAGGCAAGTGATGTGGTGCGGGAGCGTTTCACCTCGTGCTTCTTGGAACTATCTGGTCCAGGGGACTTTGAATTTCCCGTTTAAAGAGGAGCGAAAGCCGCGTTTTGGTCCTCGGCCTCAGGACATCCCGATTTTGGACGTCCCACTGTGTGGAATCTCCCAGATCCCCAGCCAATCAGCACGCTTAGCTCCATTTGGTTAAGAATCGTCTAAGGTCCGAATGGAGCCGAGCCGTGATGGTGGCCTCTAGCAGGGCCGTGCTTGCGGTGGCCATACACAATTGCCTAAAGGTATAGTGCAGTGTGGCCCCGCCCCGCACATGTGCCGTTGGATCTCACGCAGAGGGACATCCCAAATCGGGATAATGCGCCTCATGCTCGCCAATGCTTTCTAGTGAGCCGCTGCTTGAACAGCCGTTCGAGGGGGAACACTGCCGTGTGCGATGTGTGAACCTCGGGATCCCAACTTAAAGCGGACCTACAGCCTGCCACAGCTGGAAAAGAAAGGTAGCGGCCATTTTGGAGCATCTCAGCCATGCTGCTGCCTGGATTGAACTGATATAACTGACACTGCACAGTAACAGGAAGCCCAGCAGCACTTCCTGTTTGAGTTAGAAAAAGGTAAATTAATTTTTTAATGCAGCGATCTAAATTGCCCTGGGGAGAGGGCAGGGCATAGGAGCACTGCTTGTTGTGTTGCTCCGGTTTAAGTCATTTTTGACTGTTGGTCCACTTTAGATCAATGAGCCGCCATCTTGTTTCTAAAATTTACTAGAGCAGGAGTTAGAAAAAGGTAAATTAATTTTTTTTCGTGCAGCGATCTAAATTGCCCCGGGGAGAGGGGCGTGGCATAGGAGCGCTGTTTATTGTGTTGGTCGCTTTAAGTCATTTTTGACTGTTGGTCCACTTTAAAGCGGACCAAAACTCATGGCGGTCAGCCCGGGAATCAGAGCGCGCTGACTGGACGAGTGGCCGCACATGCTCCGTAGGACCAGGAAGAGGCGATTTGGGCAATCGGGGGCTTTCACACAGTACAGGGGGCATCCCTGATGCTGGAGAGCAGGAGGAGGGGCCCTATTAAAACACCATAAGACACCAGGGCCGGCTGATACCCTCTCCACGGGGTATCCCAATTTGGGATGCCCCTCTTTGTAGAACCCCCCAGATCCCCAATGGTGCAAAACCCGCCAATGGCGGCATCACTTGCATCCTCCTTGGGCCGAACCTGACGTCACTGAGCCCTTAGGGACCCGGATAACCATATCAGATACGGGATGTCCCCAAGGTCAGTGTGTGGCCCTAAGCAAAATTCAAAGAGGAGCCCCAAGTCCTATATGAATCCTCTAATCCCGTCCCACGCGCTCGGTCCCTATACAGCTTCCCTAAGTGAACAGTCCCCGCTTCTCTCCCCCATGAACCCAGTCCTTTAAAGTGGAACAAAATCCAGCCCCGGCGTCCTAAAACCCTTTCCTCTTCAGCAGAGCATCTTGTCCCACCGTGTGAGTTACCATAATTGTTGCAAAACCCAGCATAGTGAAAACCCCAGGTTTAAGTCCCCGTAAAAACTTGAACCAATCCCTTGCATGTTGTAGGTAAATAACTGCCCCTTCCCCAGTGTGAGCAGATTTTGGCCTGGTGGTGGCGCCGCTCTCACCTCCATCCGCTTCACAGGCACCGCTGCATAACATGGGCTACGGTAAGATGGCCGCCCCCATGAGTGAGCACGTGGTCAGCAGCCGGATCCCTCCACACTCCGAGGCGACAATTTTACCGTAGCCCCCGCCGTAGCCCTTTCTGAAAAAACGGTACAAGAGGCTGCCATAGGCTTTGCTGGTCAGGTAATGGCCGGAGGGGGGGGGCCCTCCAGACGAGAGCCCGCGCATGCACCGTAGGACCAGGGAAAGGTGAGTCTGGGGAGTCTCATACAGCTGCTCCCCCCCCCCCCCCCGGGGCAGGGCATAATTTAAATACCTTCCTTCCACATCTCTCTCCACCAATCACTGCACTCCCTTTCTTTCCCCATTTCCTAATTAACTTCTTAAAGGAGCGCTCCACCTCTACATTCACTGCCATTCTTACTTCATCCTTTGTAGATCCTCTGGCGCCACCTACAGTCTATATGTGGAAGTACATCCATAATTCCTGGGTTCCGGCTGGTCAATGGGCCGATGAGCTCACCTGTTACATTGGAAGCATTGTGGGACTTGTAGTCCATGTGTTCTACCCAAGGCCATGAAAACCGCTGTCGCTATAGCAACACTGAGCTTCGGGAATAGGAGAGTCACGGAAGGAGCGTGCTGATTGGTCAGAGGTCACAATCCTCACACGGGAAAGCAACAGGAGCAACAAAACCCAGACAAAAAGGGAGTTTTTCCTTTAAAGCGGAACAAAACCATCCCCGTCCCCCACGGCTCTGCCCCGTCCACCCCCTCGGCTCTGCCCCGTCCGTCCCCGTCCCCTCAGCTCTGCCCCGTCCGTCCCCTCAGCTCTGCCCCGTCCGTCCCCTCAGCTCTGCCCCGTCCGTCCCCTCAGCTCTGCCCCAACCATCTCTTCTCTCACCTGGGGAATGAAGCAATAGCCCCTCCCACCCTAACCATCCCCGCCCCCGTGGCAGAGATCCGCCCAGACCTTCACCTCTCACCAGATGCCTGCAAGTGGGGGCATGCCCCTGCTCTGTAAAAGCGTTTCCATGGTGCCAAGATGCATTAGTCACATGATCCCCCACAGGCAGAGGCGCCATATTTGGTGGTCCTGTCCCTACGCCATCCGGTCCTGGAGCATCATTTTCAGTCCCAATCAATTCCGGGTTCCCTCAGAAAGGCTCCTCGGGGGAGGGGTCCTGCCTAACCCTCAAAAAGACAATTCTGTGAGTACTCACCTGTAGAATTGCTTTTGCCATGCATGGCACGGCCTGCTTCACAAAGTCATTACATCTGGGGCTATTCCGCCACAAGGTGGCGCAGTGGCACTGCAGAAGAGTTGTGGCTCCTCCCGGTGCCATATAAAAACTAAATCACCATAGACTTAGAGTGTTGACAAGCAGTTATTCAACGGGGAGATAATAAAAGTAACAAGAAAACCCCAACTAACTTGGAACAATCACCATAAAGAGGCAACCAAGAATAACGATAACAAGGGTGGGGTGAAGCAGGCCGTGCCATGCAAGAACAAAAACAATTCTACATGCGAGTACTCACAGAATTGTCTTTTTCCAATTGCATGGCACGGCCTGCTTCAAGAAGTCATTACATCTGGGACATCCAAAAATACCATTTTGTGAATACTCACCTGTAAAATGGGTATTATAAGTATGTCACACACCCCACTTCAGACTTAATAATTACACTTGGGTTAACGCACCTCTAGGTGGCAGCATTGCAGAGGACTTCTCAAAAAAACTTCAACAGGCCCCTCCCGGTCTATACATACCTGGTACCTCCCAAGAACCTCCCAGTATTAGAACAGCAGTAAGACAAGGTACCAGAACCAAAACAATTTAACCCTCAACGTAAAGAACTAAACTTCACCAAATAGAGAGCCAGGATACCGAAAAGGGCGGGTGAAGTGGGGTGTGTGACATACTTATAATACCCATTTTACAGGTGAGTATTCACAAAATGGTATTATTCTAAGTATGTCACACACCCCACTTCAGACTTAATAATTACACTAGGGACATCCAACAGCAGTGTTCAGAAAAGGGTGGGTATCCGAATCAGGCAATAACGCAGAAAAAATTCAAACCACTGCAGCCTGCAAAACCTTGCGGCCAAAAACAGCATCCGCTGAGGTCCGCACATCAACCTTATAGAACTTAGAAAAGGTATGAACAGAAGACCAAGTTGCAGCCTTACACACTTGTTCAACCGAAGCCTGGTGCTGAAAAGCCCAGGACTCACCAACCGCACGAGTAGAGTGAGCAGTAACACGGAAAGGGGGATCCTTCCCCTTGGCCGAATAATCACCAACAATGGCCTGACAAATCCATTTACTAATGGAGGACTTGGCCGGAGCCAAACCCTTCCTAGGCCCACAGGGCACAACGAAAAAGGCATCAGTCTTACGAAAAGAAGCCGTAGCACGTAGATAGTACCTGACACAACGTACCACATCCAGGCAGTGCAAAGCACTCTCCTTGACATTCTTAGGCTTAGGACACAAAGAAGGAAGAACAATGTCCTGGTTAAGATGAAAAGCAGAAACCACTTTAGGGAGAAAATCTAACTTGTAACGAAAAACCACTTTGTCCTGATGATCCTCAAAATAAGGAGCCTGAATAGACAAAGCAGCCAGCTCTGAAACACGCCTAACCGAAGTAATGGCCACCAGAAAGGCAACCTTCTGAGTAAGAATGGACAAAGCAACATCCCGCAAGGGCTCAAAAGGAGGAGCCATAAGAGCAGAAAGAACCAAATTCAGGTCCCAAACTGGGAGCAAAGGCTTCCTAGGAGGCCGCACATGCGAGACCCCCTGGAAAAAAGTCTTGACCAAGGAATGACTAGCAAAAGATTTCTGGAAAAAAATTGACAAAGCAGAAACCTGCCCCTTCAAGGTACTCAACTGAAGACCAGAGTCCAGACCCGCCTGAAGGAACTCCAAAATCCTAGACACAGAAAAGACCCGGCAGGGCAAGGACCTAGCCTCACACCAATCAATATAAGATCTCCAATACCTGTAATATATGGAAGAAGAAGATCTCTTCCTAGCACTAATAAGAGTCTGAATGACCGCATCCGAAAGACCCTCCTCCTTTAAGATGGAGGTTTCAGCAGCCAAGCCGTCAAAGCCAGCGTTTGTAAACTGGGGTAACAGAGATGACCCTGAGTGAGAAGATCTGGCCGAAGAGGCAGATCGAACCGATCTACGGCCAGACGGACGATGTCCGCGAACCACACCCGCCTTGGCCACCTTGGAGCCACGAGAATGGCGGGAACTCCTTCCAGAACCAACTTTCGCAGAACCCTGCCTAGCATGGGAATCGGAGGAAACAAATAAAGAAACCCCAGGTCCCTCCAGCTCAGGGACATGGCATCCACCGCCAGAGCCAGAGGGTCCCGGGACAGGGACACAAAGGACGGAAGCTTGTGATTGTGACGAGAGGCAAACAGATCCACCTCCGGCGTCCCCCACCGGAGACAAAGTGACCGAAACACCTGGGGATGGAGAGACCACTCCCCCCGACGGGACGCACACCGGCTCAGAAAATCCGCCTCCGTGTTTTCCACACCCGGAATGTAAACTGCCGAGATGCAAGGGACATGAGTCTCCGCCCAGACCAAAATCAGAGACACTTCCCTGTGGGCACCCAGACTGCGAGTCCCCCCTTGGTGATTGATGTAAGCAACCGCCGTCTGATTGTCTGAGCGAACCTGAACCGGCAGACCTTGTAAATGATGCGTCAAGTGAGACAGAACCAACCTGATGGCTCGCAATTCCAGAACATTGATGGGCAAGTGAGCCTCCTGAGGGTCCCACTGCCCCTGAAACCGAAGATCCTTCCAATAACCTCCCCAGCCTGACAGACTGGCATCCGTGGTGACGGTTTCCCAAAGTGGAGTCAGAAACGACCTGCCCTTCAGAAGATTGTCCGAGACCAACCACCACAGAAGGGACTGCCGAACCCGAGGGGACAACCGGAAGGACCGATCCAACGACCCCGGACACCGGTTCCAAGACGCCAAAAGATGAAGTTGAAGAGTCCTCGTATGAAACTGAGCAAAGGGAACTGCCTCGAACGAGGCCACCATCAACCCCACCAGTCTCATCCCCAGACGAATGGACGGATGAGGATGGGAGAGGAGCAGCCGGGCCAATTCCTGAATCATCAGAACCTTGGCCTGAGGAAGAAACACTCTGTGCTGGCAGGAGTCCAGCGACATCCCCAGAAAGGTCACCACCCTGGCCGGAACCAGCGAGGACTTGGGGTAATTGATCACCCAGCCGAACCTCTCCAGCATAGACACCACCATGTTGGTGTCCCCTTCTGCTTGACTGAAGGAAGGAGCCATGATGAGAAGATCGTCCAGGTAAGGCACAATGCGAATCCCCTGAGCTCTGAGCAGGGCCATCACCCCTGCCAACACCTTGGTGAACACTCTCGGAGCAGAGGTGAGACCGAATGGAAGAGCCACAAACTGAAAATGCCGATCCCCCACCACGAAACGGAGAAACCGCTGATGAGCAGGAAAAATCGGCACGTGCAAGTACGCATCCTTGATGTCTATGGACGTCATAAAGTCCCCCTGCCGAAGCGAACCGATCGCCGACCGCAGGGTCTCCATGCGAAACTTCCGAGGACGAATAAACCTGTTGAGAAACTTCAAATCCAGAATAGGACGGAAGGACCCGTCCTTTTTGGGGACCGCGAAGAGATTGGAATAGAACCCGCGTCCCACCTCTGAAGGAGGAACCGGGCAAATGACGGCCAAATCCAGAAGATTCCTTACTGCCGCCAGGAGCCCCTGCGCGGCCAAAGGATCCAAAGACACCCGAGACCTGAAGAACCTTAGAGGAGGAAGGGACTCGAATTCCAACTTGTAACCGGCCGAAACCACTTCCCGGATCCATCTGTCCGGGACCTCCTGGTCCCACACCCGGGAGAAAAGTTGCAACCGTCCCCCCACCCGAACGGGTGAGGGCGCCCCCTCATTGCTGGATGGGCTTGGCAGCCGGCTTGGGCTTGGCACCCCAGACGCGGGTGGGACGGCCACGGCCTCTGCCCCTATTCCAACTGCCGCCCCTGGGGGCCGAGGAGCCCGCACCTCTACCGGCGCCAACTCCCCTAAAGGACGGATTGAACGAGACCATCCCCCGAAAGGAATGACGAAATTTCTTGCGCTGAGGTAACTTACCTCCCTTGGCAACAGAGTCCAACCTCTCACCAAAAAGCCTCAAACCCATAAAGGGCAGAGCCGTGAGCGATCTTTTAGAATTAAAATCAGCCGTCCACTGTCTCAACCACACACAGCGCCGGATAGCTACCAGCAAGGCAGTAGCCCTGCCACACATCAGCATGGCATCCTCCTGAGCGGCCAGGATAAAGGACAAAAAAGCATCACAGCGCTTAAGCCCAAGGGACTCATCACTGGTGGGCTCGAGATCCACCCCCAAGTCCCTGACAATAGACCTGACAGCAAAAGTCAAAAGAGCCGAAGCACAGACAGGCCTTAACACCGAACCCGCACATACAAAACCATGACGGGCAAGCTGATCAACCCGGCGATCCTCACCGTCCCTGAGCGAAGTCGTGTCAGGGGAATGCACGACCGCCGTGTTGGACAGTCCCAAGACCGGAGTATCTACCTCAGGGGGGACAGACCAACGCTTCATTAATTCCGCCGGAAAGGGATACTTCCTATCCCAGCTAGACGGCACACCAACAAGACGTGTAGGTTGCTCCCATTGCTTGAAGACAATTTCTTCAAAGTGCTGGTGGCTGGGAAACTCCAGACGCTGCTTGGAAACCCCAAAAAGCTGACCCTTGGGCCTGGGAGCAACCACCGGTGGCTCCAAATCCAACACCTCAAACATCTGGCTCAAAATGGTAGAGGAATCGAGAGGGAGGCCATCATCCGGATCTCCCTCAGAACCCAACAACTGCTGAACATCAGAATCTTTATCCTCAATGAGCTCACCTTCTTCACGGGGACGATCCGACCAATCCAGATCTCCCACAACTTCCTCATCTGAATCCGGCGGAGGTGGAGACAGATGCTTCCGCTTAGCTGAAGCCTTCTGAGCGGCTATAGCAGAAAACCGCTTCTCAAGGCTGGTCAAGCGGGCACATACATCAGCCTGCGAATCCCCGCCCAGGACAACGTCACACGGGGTCCGGAATAAGCGAGGGGGAGAGGGAGATGGCGCGGCTGACGAAGTGCTAGGCACCGGAGTACTGGACTGCCGTGCAATGTTCTGCTGTGCACAAGGGATACACAAAATGACATCATCTCCCTGGAGCGGAGTCCCACAACCCCCGCACACCTTGGATTGTCCCGAAGAACCATTCCCGGTATCTGTGGCAGCCTCCATGTGGTGAAATTATGGTATTTGCAGAACCCAGGGATTTATGCGGTACGCGACCCGGGATGCCCCTAAATAACCTAACACTAGTCTAAGGACAGACAAGATCCTGACCCAGGGGAATAGCAAAAGGCCCTAATAAAAATACAATAAATGTATATATATAAATATATTGCAAGGACAACAAACACCCCCCACGAGCCAGGTATATATGACCGGGAGAGCCCCGCCAGACGGGATCCCAGGATCTGAAAAACACAAAGGGAGAGAGAGACAGGCGTCAATCAGCACCATGCCAAAAAACACTGCATAATGTACAAAACCCCCCTTTACCACCCCCCCCCCATTAACCAGAGCAACGGAAGTGGTTAATGCCAGCCAGCACCATCAAGCTGCGCCGGGGCGAGGAGGGAGGCAAGGGAGAAGGAAGGATCCAAGGGGTAACTGACATGGCCCAAGAACCGCCTACCTTTAAAATCAGCCGTCCTGAGAAAAGAGGAACCGCGCAGCCAGCAGAAGATGGCGGCCAGCACACCGAGGACGGAGGAAGAGAGAGACGCTCCGGGAGCCGAGAAGGCCCCGCCCCTCAGGCCGTCCAATCCGTGCGCGGCCCTCGCGCGCGCGACCCCGCCCCCAGGCAGCGTCAGCGTCTGCCTGCGGGGACCGCCATCAGACCTCGATCACGGGGCCGGCGGCGCCACCCGCCGGCTCCCAGAGTACAGCGTCGGAGAACACAGACCCACACACTGATCAATGTCTCCCCTGAGCAGCCGGGCAAGCAAGCTGCAGGCGCCGAATACGGCGCCCAGCCACCCGCGGGACCGCGGCGCAGCACGCCGCTAGGCCCCGCCCCCCCCGGCTCCTGAGGGGAGACACACACAGCCATGAACAGACAGTGAAGGCACAAGTAAAATCACAAGTAAAAACACAAAGTAAAATCACAAATGGAAAAGCGCAGCAGCACACTCACACAACATGTGCATAGTAAAGCATGACACTGTCCCCAGCGCGTCCCACACCCCGGAAGAGACACAACCCCCCAGGGCAAGGACAACCTGACCACTAACTCCTATAAAAAAAAAGGGGCATCCCACATCCGGATCACCACTCCGGGAATCCCGCTATGCCCCGCAATGAAGGGTCGAGCGGAGGAGCTAATCTCCTAGGCACCAATGGTGCCGGCTACCTTATTGCCCGGCCTACAGCCGAAGCTGGGAGGCTGCCATTACATAGAACACAATTCAAACAAGGCCGGGCAGAAATAGACCATGGGGGGGGGGGGGGGGGGGGCGGGGGGATACCCCGGCTACCTGCAAGCAGGAGACTTCTTTCTTCTGTCTTGTCGCCACCTTGCAGAGAACAACACTGGGAGGTTCTTGGGAGGTACCAGGTATGTATAGACCGGGAGGGGCCTGTTGAAGTTTTTTGGAGAAGTCCTCTGCACACCTAGAGGTGCGTTAACCCTAGTGTAATTATTAAGTCTGAAGTGGGGTGTGTGACATACTTAGAATAGCAGTGTCCATAAAGTAGGGTGGGATCCCCAAAGAGTAACAACAGGCAGTTCAAACCACTACCGCCTTAGGTACCTTGCGGCCAAAAGCAGCATCAGCTGAGACCCTAACATCAACCTTGTAAAACTTGGAAAAGGTATGAACAGAAGACCAAGTAGCGGCCTTACAAACTTGTTCAACACAAGCCTGGTGCTGAAAAGCCCAAGAGGCACCAATAGCCCGAGTGGAATGAGCAGTAACCCGGAAAAGAGGAACCTTCCCCTTAGCAGAATAGGCCTGCTCCAACGCCTGACGATCCACTTGCTGATAGTGGATTTAGCCGGAGGCAAACCCTTCCTAGGTCCAGCAGGAAGAACAAAAAGAGCATCAGATTTCCTGAAAGACTCAGTAGAAATCAAATAAAACTTCAGAGCCCTGACAACATCCAGAGAATGCAGAGTCCGCTCCTTGGAATTAGCAGAGTTAGGACACAATGAAGGCAGAACA
Source organism: Gastrophryne carolinensis (assembly GCA_027917425.1). NCBI lineage: Eukaryota > Metazoa > Chordata > Amphibia > Anura > Microhylidae > Gastrophryne > Gastrophryne carolinensis. Next base: position 312,091 of record CM051241.1, read on the forward strand.
ATGTCCTGATTGAGATGAAAAGCAGACACAACCTTGGGCAAGAAATCCGGCTTAAGCCGAAACACCACCTTATCCTGATGCCTCTCAAAATAAGGAGGTTTGATGGAAAGCACCGCCAGCTCAAAAACTCGCCTGACAGAAGTAATGGCCACCAAAAAGGCCACCTTAAAAGTCAAAATGTGCAAAGCAGCCCCACGGATAGGCTCAAAGGGAGAACCCTGCAGAGCAGACAACACCAGATTCAGGTCCCAAACCGGTAGCATAGGCACATGAGTAACTCCCTGGAAAAAAGTCTTAACCAACCAGTAATTGGCAAAGGATCTTTGGAAAATAATTGCCAGAGCTGACACCTGTCCCTTGAGGGTACTAAGTTGAAGTCCGAAATCCAAACCATGTTGCAAAAATTCCAGAATCCTGGGTATAGAAAACACCCGACAAGGAAGAGACTTGGACTCACACCAGGCAATGTAAGCATGCCAGACCCTGTAGTAGATAAAGGACGAGGACTTCTTCCTAGCCCGAATCATGGTATCAACAACAGAGGCGGTAACCCCTTATTCATCTAGATGGAGTTTTCAGCAGCCAAGCCGTTAAAGCCAGTGTTTGTAAATTGGGAGGCGCAGCTGTCCCTGAGTGAGAAGATCTGGATCCTTGGGCAAGACATATCGATCTACCGCCAACTGCACGACGTCTGCGAACCACACCCTCCTTGGCCAAAATGGGGCCACCAGAATGTCTGGTACCCCCTCCTGGGCTATGTTGCGCAGCACCCTGCCCAGCAGAAGAAAGGGAGGGAACACATGGAGGAGCCGAAACTCCGTCCAAGGCATTGCTAGCGCATCTGTGGTGAAGGCCAGAGGATCCTGCGACAGGGAGACAAATATTGGAAGCTTGTGATTGTGGCGGGAAGCAAACAGGTCTACATCCGGCTGACCCCAGAGGTGACACAGGGAGTGAAATACCTTGTTACTGAGGGACCATTCCCCCAGCCGACACATCCCCCTGCTCAGGGAGTCTGCCTCCTGGTTCTCCACCCCCAGAATGTAGACCGCCGAGATGCAAGGGACATTCTCTTCCGCCCAAGACAGTATCAGGGACACTTCCTTGAGGGCACGCTTGCTCCAAGTCCCTCCCTGATGATTGATGTAGACAACTGCCGTCTGGTTGTCCGAGCGGGTCTGAACAGCCCGACCCCGAAGGTGTGTGGTCAGCTGAGAAAGAACCAACCTGATCGCCCTCAGTTCCAGGACATTGATGGGAGCATGGGCCTCCTGGGGGCCCCACCGACCCTGGAACTGCAGACTTCCAAAACATCCCCCAACCTGTCAGACTGGCGTCTGTGGTGACAGTCTCCCAGCACTGAGGCAGAAAGGTCCTGCCCACTAGAAGGTTCCTTGAGTCCAGCCACCATGAGAGGGACTGTCTGGCCAGGAGGGGCAGAGCAAATTCCTGATCCAGGGACACAGGGTCCTGATCCCAAAGTGACAAGCGGTGCAACTGAAGAAGCCTCATGTGAAACTGAGCAAAGGGGACCGCCTCGAAGCAGGACACCATCAGGCCCACCAACTGCATGCCCAGACAGATGGAGGGATGGGGACATGAGAGCAGAGCCCGTGCCTGCTTCTGAAGGCCTTCCACTTTCTGCTGAGGCTGGAATACCTTGACCTGAGGAGGTATCCAGAGTCACGCCCAGAAAGGACCTCACCAAAGACAGAGACAGTGAGAACTTGGGAAAGTTGATCACCCAGCCGAAGGACTCGAGAATGGAGGTCACCACCTGAGTATCCTCCTCGGCCTGACGAAGAGACTGAGCCGCAGTCAGAATGTCGTCCAGGTAAGGAAGGATGCGAATGCCCTGGTTCCACAGCAGAGCCATCACGCCCGCCAGCACCTTGGTGACCACCCGAGGCGCCGAGGTGATACTGAACCGTAAGGCCACAAACTGGTAATGCTGATCCTCTAGAGCGAACCTCAGGAATCTCTGATGACCTGGAAAGATAGGCACATGAAGATAAACATCCTTGATGTCCATGGAGGTCATGAAGTCGCCCGGGCGAAGGGTACTGACAGCCAAACGTAGCGTTTCCATGCGAAAGTGCTTGAACCTGACAAACTTGTTGAGACCCTTCAAGTCCAGGATGGGCCTCAAAGACCCGTCCTTTTTGGGAACCGTGAAAAGATTGTAGAAACCCTGATCCCATTCCTGGGAAAGCACCATGCAAATGACTCCTGACTCCAACAGACGTTGAACTGCAAGGCGCAAACCCTGAGCTGACTGAGGGTTTTGAGACATCCGGGATCTGAGGAATCTTGGGGGCGGCCAGGCTGCAAACTCTATCTTGTAACCGGAGGACACCACCTCCTGAATCCACCAGTCAGACGTGGAGCCTCCAGACGCGAGCAAAGAGCTGAAGCCGTCCCCCACCCGGATGGGTGAGGGCGCCTCCTCATGCCTGAGGGGGCTTGGGAGAAGGTTTGGGCTTGGAACCCCAGGAGAGACCGGGACGACCACTAGATCTGCCATGACACCAAGAATCTCTGCGGCTACCCGAAAAGAGGGAGCCACGACCTTCTCTGGGAGCACGAAAGGAGGGGAGGGAAGCGGAGGGCCCCCAAAAGGGCCGGGGCTGCCTCCTACGCTGAGGCAGCCTACCATCCTTGGCTAGAACATCCAGATGCTCACCAAAGAGCCGCAGCCCCGCAAAGGGGAGCCCAGTGAGAGCCTTCTTAGCAGCAGCGTCAGCTGCCCACTGACGCAACCAGAGTGGCGCATAGCCACCAAAAGGGCAGAAGCCCTACCGCTCAGCCGTGCCGCATCATCCATGGCAGTAAGGATAAATACAACAAAATCAGAGCAAAGCAAGAGGGCCCTATAACCCTCCCTCCTCCTACCAGCCATAGCGCTATCAGTGAGACGCTTGAGATTTTTCTTAAGGGTAATAGCTGTAATGGCAGCGGCGCAGACCGGACGCAGCCCAGCCCCCACAAACGTAAAAGCATGGCAGGCCAGCTGATCCATGCGCCGGTCCTCACTGTCCCGCAGTGTAGTAGTGTCAGGGGAAGGCATGACCGAGGTGTTGGACAGCCCTAGAACGGGAGCGTCCACCTCAGGGGGACACGACCATCACTTGACCAGGTCAGCAGGAAAGGGATACCTCTTATACAACCCTTTGGCCACCGCGGGCAATCTATTAGGACGTTCCCACTCCTTGAGCACCATATTAGAGAAATGACTCTGCTCAGGGAACTCCAGACGCTGTTTGTCAGGATGAAAGAGCTCACCCTGCTTCCTCTTAGCCACCTCAGGGGGGGCAATGTGCAAGGTTTCAAAAATGTCAGACAGCAGTCTATCAGTGTCATCGGGGAACCATGAGTCCTTCCTGGACACAGACCCAGGGTCACTGTCGTAACCCTTCTGCTGGTCCCCAGAGGAGTCAGAGTCCTGGAAAAGCTCCCCCACCTCTAGGGGGTAATGACCACCAAGGGCATCAATTCCCTCATCCTCCTCAGCAAAGAGGGAGGGTGTGGAAGTCAGGTGCCGCTTCTTGCCAGAGGCCTTACGTGGAACAGGCCTGGCAAGCTGCCTTTCAATGCTGGCCACACGAAGTGCCAGATCAGATTGTGACCCCCCCGCTAGTATCCCCCTCACTGGGGGCTAAATGCAGGCGCGGAGGGGTAGGCGATGCCGAAGGGGGGCAGAACTGGGGAGAAAAGCGAGCAACCCAGCCTGGAGCGCAAGGATACCTTGGCCGCACGGCACACACACCGTGACACTGTCACTCACAGGGGATGCCCCGCACATGACACACAGCCGGGATTGCCCCGAAGGACCCCTGAGCACGCTATCCCCAGAAGCCTCCATATGGTGATTAACACAGATGCAATAGGCCAGCACAGGTTAAGGGCTAATAAAACCCCCCCCGGGATGCCCCTCCAAGGGATGCCCCCCGAAGGGGAGATGAGGGGGGGTAAGCAGCAGAGCCAGGAGAAACCCCAACCCACGGTTGTCCCGCCTGAAAGACATAAGTAAAACACATAAGCATCCCGCAGCACATGCCCCAAGGAAACCAAACCCCCAAAGGGGACTCACGGACCAAGCAGGCCAAGGATCACCAAGCCGCAAGACCACAGGAGGAAGCGACACAGTAAACGATGACCGCCGCAGCTCAGGGAGGAAGAGGGGCACCAGACGCGCAACAGAATCAAAATGGCGCCGGCAGGGGAACCTTGAGGGGCGGGCCACGGGAGAATGACGCAATACACGTCATCCTCCTCCCCGCCCCCCCCCCCAAAGAGAGCGAAAACGGCGCTCACGTGACCGCGGCGGCGTCATCACAACACAGCAAAAAACGCCTCACAGTTATAGCGCCACCCGCAAAGCGGCGACGAAAAACGTTAAAAACATTTTAAAAACAGCTAAAAACCCGCAGCTACTACCCCCCACCCCCCGAACACACGTCGGGGAGAGGGGGGGGGGGGAGCGAGCAGGCAGCGGTTTTACCCCACACAGGGGCGTCATCGTGAGACCCCGATAATGACCGCTTCTGATTGGACGGTCATGCCTTCCTTCTTTCACCCGGCAACAGTCGCCACCATCTGCCCTGAGGTCCCCCCCAGAATAATGGCACCACACGCAGCTCGAATTGTTAAACCATTTATTTTATGGAGCGACAGAGAAAAGAAGGACAACACAGATATCAGCTATGGAGGGACACGAGGCTCCGCCCCATTACATGGATACAAGACACAAGGCTCCGCCCCATTATAAAGAGACAGGACACGAGACTCCGTCCCATTATAACGAGACGGGACACGAGGCTCTGCCCCATTATAAGGAGATGGGACACGAGGCTCCGCCCCATTACATGGATACAAGACACAAGGCTCCGCCCCCTTATATAAAGAGACAGGACACGAGACTCCGTCCCATTACATGGATACAGGACACAAGGCTCTGCCCCATTATAAGGAGACAGGACACGAGACTCCGCCCCATTATAACGAGACGGGACACGAGGCTCTGCCCCATTATAAGGAGATGGGACACGAGGCTCCGCCCCATTACAAGACGGGACACGAGGCTCCGCCCCATTATAAGGAGATGGGACACGAGGCTCCGCCCCATTACAAGGAGACGGGACACGAGGCTCCGCCCCATTACAAGGAGACGGGACACGAGGCTCCGCCCCATTACAAGGAGACGGGACACGAGGCTCCGCCCCATTATATCCAGATCTTTCCCATGTAATGGGGTGGGGACAGCCCATGCCCCCTACAGGAGACAAAGCTGCCGGGATAGGCTGGTGATCAGGAGGGGGGAGGAGTCCACAATACAAGTGGAGACAATGACACACACACACACACATATATATATATATATAAATGAGACAGACATGGAGATACAGACAGTGGCGGGATGGGGGTAAAATCATAGCAGAGGCCTCCGGGTGGCGCTCTATGGTCTCTATGGTCAGCTCGGGGTTACTCCCCAGGTTCTCAGGTCCAGCAGAACCTGGTTGACACTTTCCATCCATTGCTCCTTCTCCTCCCGAGTGTCTGCAGAAAGCCAGTTCCTGGAGAGGGGACACAGACAGGAGATTAGAGGAAGAACTATTAAAACAATGGTAAAAGGTCAGGGCCCCTTATAATAAGATTTAACGGGCCCTTCATGATAGGACTTAACACTGTTGCTTTAAGAAGATTTACCTATAAGTAAAAGAATAAGCTTTAATTCTGTGTGAAATGCTGTTTTAGATTCTCATCCCCCCACTGCTCACATGACCTCGTACAGCTCTGTCTATGCAAACTTCTTCTCGATTTGTTACTGTACTAAGGAAGTCCTCCCTAAACTTCTTCTCGATTTGTTACTGTACTAAGGAAGTCCTCTCTAAACTTCTTCTCGATTTGTTACTGTACTAAGGAAGTCCTCTCTAAACTTCTTCTCGATTTGTTACTGTACTAAGGAAGTCCTCCCTAAACTTCTTCTAGATGTGTTACTGTACTAAGGGAGTCCTCCCTAAACTTCTTCCTGATTTGTTACTGTACTAAGGAAGTCCTCCCTAAACTTCTTCTTGATTTGTTACTGTACTAAGGAAGTCCTCCCTAAACTTCTTCTTGATTTGTTACTGTACTAAGGAAGTCCTCCCTAAACTTCTTCTTGATTTGTTACTGTACTAAGGAAGTCCTCCCTAAACTTCTTCTCGATTTGTTACTGTACTAAGGAAGTCCTCCCTAAACTTCTTCCTGATTTGTTACTGTACTAAGGGAGTCCTCCCTAAACTTCTTCTTGATTTGTTACTGTACTAAGGAAGTCCTCCCTAAACTTCTTCTTGATTTGTTACTGTACTAAGGAAGTCCTCCCTAAACTTCTTCCTGATTTGTTACTGTACTAAGGGAGTCCTCCCTAAACTTCTTCTTGATTTGTTACTGTACTAAGGAAGTCCTCCCTAAACTTCTTGATTTGTTACTGTACTAAGGAAGTCCTCCCTAAACTTCTTCTCGATTTGTTACTGTACTAAGGAAGTCCTCGCTAAACTTCTTCTTGATTTGTTACTGTACTAAGGAAGTCCTCGCTAAACTTCTTCTTGATTTGTTACTGTACTAAGGAAGTCCTCCCGAAACAACTTCTTGATTTGTTACTGTACTAAGGAAGTCCTCCCTAAACTTCTTCTTGATTTGTTACTGTACTAAGGAAGTCCTCCCTAAACTTCTTCTCGATTTGTTACTGTACTAAGGAAGTCCTCCCTAAACTTCTTCCTGATTTGTTACTGTACTAAGGAAGTCCTCCCTAAACTTCTTCTTGATTTGTTACTGTACTAAGGAAGTCCTCCCTAAACTTCTTCTTGATTTGTTACTGTACTAAGGAAGTCCTCCCTAAACTTCTTCTCGATTTGTTACTGTACTAAGGAAGTCCTCGCTAAACTTCTTCTTGATTTGTTACTGTACTAAGGAAGTCCTCGCTAAACTTCTTCTTGATTTGTTACTGTACTAAGGAAGTCCTCCCGAAACAACTTCTTGATTTGTTACTGTACTAAGGAAGTCCTCCCTAAACTTCTTCTTGATTTGTTACTGTACTAAGGAAGTCCTCCCTAAACTTCTTCTTGATTTGTTACTGTACTAAGGAAGTCCTCCCTAAACTTCTTGATTTGTTACTGTACTAAGGGAGTCCTCCCTAAACGTCTTCTTGATTTGTTACTGTACTAAGGAAGTCCTCCCTAAACTTCTTCTTGATTTGTTACTGTACTAAGGAAGTCCTCCCTAAACTTCTTCTTGATTTGTTACTGTACTAAGGGAGTCCTCCCTAAACTTCTTCTTGATTTGTTACTGTACTAAGGAAGTCCTCCCTAAACTTATTCTTGATTTGTTACTGTCCTAAGGAAGTCCTCCCGAAACAACTTCTTGATTTGTTACTGTACTAAGGAAGTCCTCCCTAAAGTTCTTCTTGATTTGTTACTGTACTAAGGGAGTCCTCCCTAAACTTCTTCTTGATTTGTTACTGTACTAAGGAAGTCCTCCCGAAACAACTTCTTGATTTGTTACTGTACTAAGGAAGTCCTCCCTAAACTTCTTCTTGATTTGTTACTGTACTAAGGAAGTCCTCCCTAAACTTCTTCTTGATTTGTTACTGTACTAAGGAAGTCCTCCCTAAACTTCTTGATTTGTTACTGTACTAAGGGAGTCCTCCCTAAACGTCTTCTTGATTTGTTACTGTACTAAGGAAGTCCTCCCTAAACTTCTTCTTGATTTGTTACTGTACTAAGGAAGTCCTCGCTAAACTTCTTCTTGATTTGTTACTGTACTAAGGAAGTCCTCCCTAAACTTCTTCTTGATTTGTTACTGTACTAAGGAAGTCCTCGCTAAACTTCTTCTTGATTTGTTACTGTACTAAGGAAGTCCTCCCGAAACAACTTCTTGATTTGTTACTGTACTAAGGAAGTCCTCCCTAAAGTTCTTCTTGATTTGTTACTGTACTAAGGGAGTCCTCCCTAAACTTCTTCTTGATTTGTTACTGTACTAAGGAAGTCCTCCCTAAGAGATGGTTTACCAGGAGTGCTTGACCACCCCCCATGAGTTATGTTTTCCTGCTGACACTGTTGAACTCTAGTTCCTGCTGAACTCTAGTTGTACCCCTAGTCTTGCAAGGGTGGGAGCGAGCTCGCTCTTTTCACTGTATAAGTATCCCGTGACAAGACAATACAGCTGAGAGATTGTATAACCACAGCTGTTTTGCCTTGTTTCATTGCTCGTTGTGCTCTCTCCGATCTAGATCGTGGTTACGCTGCTGAAGGACGATCACAAGGGGTCTAGGGCATCTGGGACCGCAAACCCAGGGATAGAAACAGATAGCCAAACAAATGGAATCTAAAATTTAGGTGTCTATGCTACGAGGGGGTTATAACACAGGCTGAGCCCAGGTGTCTAGAACTTAGTATGGGACTTAACTTACCCAATTGCTTGGCAAAACCCTTTGTGTGTGCTTTTAGGTTTTATACAGCGTCAGCTCGTCCAGAATCAACAAGCAGCATCTGGACTGAGCTGAATACCAAATTTCAAGGAAAGAAAGTATTTCACCCGAAAACCAGTTTACCAGCCAAATATGTAAAACCACAATAAGAGTTTTAATGATGCTGTCATTTAAAATATATGCGACACTATTTCATTTTATATAGGTAGTATGTTAAATGCCCAATGTATTAATTTAAATGATGGTTGGGTAGATTTATTATTTTTTTATATATAAGTGAATTTCTGTGAAATGTAGTATTATATCTTTTTAAGATAATCAGTATAATGGAAAGATCTATAGCATGGCTACTCAACCACTTCTGGTAAAGGTCCGTTTAAAGGCATCCGCTGAGAGGTGAAGGTCCGGGCAGAGTAAAAAATTAACACAATGGGGGAGGGGCTATAGATTTCCCAGACAAAATTTGATTGGATGGGGTAATGAGACCAAGAAACAAAAATACCATTTTGTGAGTACTCACCTTTAAAATGGGTATTATGAGTGTGTCATACACCCTGCTTCCACCATTCATGACATCTGGGTAGTCTCCAGTAGAGGGCGAACTTCTGCAGAGATGAATGCAAAAAAGAAGCTCCTCCCGGTCCATAAATACCTGGGACCTCCCACTAATCCCCCAGTGTATGATAGCAGTAAGGTAAGGGACCAGGAAGAACCAATATAACAACAAAAATAAAAAAGGTTCACCATATAAAGGATCCGGAATACAACAAGGGTGGGGTGAAGCGGTGAGTACTCACAAAATGGTATTATTCTAAGTGTGTCATACACCCCGCTTCCACCATTCATGACATCTGGGACATCCAATAGCAGTGTCCGTCATGGGTGGGAACCGACAAAAAAAAAAAAAAAACAGGAAAAAAATGCAACAAGTTAAACCACTGCAGCTTGCAGAACCTTGCGGCCAAAAACAGCATCTGCTGAGGCCCGAACATCAACCTTGTAAAACTTGGAAAAAGTGTGAACGGAAGACCAAGTAGCAGCCTTACAAACTTGTTCAACATAAGCCTGGTGCTGAAAAGCCCAGGACGCACCAACAGCACGAGTAGAATGCGCAGTGATCTTAAAAGGGGGAGTCCTCCCCTTAGCAGAATAGGCCCCAACAATGGCCTGGCGTATCCATTTACTAATGGTAGACTTGGCAGGCGCCAAACCTTTTCTGGGCCCGGAGGGCACCACGAACAAGGCGTCCGCCTTACGAAAAGGAGAAGTAGCAACCAAATAGTACTTCAAACAGCGAACCACATCCAAAGAATGCAGGGCCCTCTCCTTGTCATTGCTAGGCTTAGGACACAAGGAAGGGAGAATATCCTGATTGAGGTGGAAAGCAGAAACCACCTTAGGAAGGAAATCTGGCTTAAATCGAAAAACCTCCTTATCCTGGTGTCTCTCAAAGCAAGGGACCTGAATAGACAGAGCTGCCAACTCAGAGACACGCCGAACAGAGGTAATAGCCACCAAAAACGCAACCTTTTGAGTGAGCACAGAAAGAGCCACATCCTGCATCGGTTCAAAAGGAGGGCCGACAGAACCAAATTTAGGTCCCAAACAGGAACCAAAGACTTTCTAGGGGGCCGAACATGAGTGACCCCTTGGAAAAAAGTCTTGACCAGATGATGCAAAGCAAAAGACCTTTGAAAAAAAAAGACAGCCAGGGCAGAAACCTGACCCTTCAAAGAAATGAGCTGGAAACCCTGATCCAGACCGTGTTGTAGAAACTCCAAAATCCTAGGAATCGAAAACACCCTGCAAGGTAAGGCCCTAGCCTCACACCAGTCAATATAGGAACGCCAAGTCCTATAGTAAATGGTAGAGGAAGACCTCTTCCTAGCTCTAATCAAGGTCTGAACCACAGCCTCAGACAAACCTTCCTCCTTCAGGAGGAAGGTTTCAGCAGCCAAGCCGTCAAAGCAAGCGTTTGTAAATTGGGGTAAAGTAGTTTACCCTGAGAGATCAGATCCGGAACCAGGGGCAGCCTGTTCTGCTCTACCGCCAGTCTTACGACGTCTGCGTACCAAACCTGTCTTGGCCACCTTGGGGCCACCAGAATTGCTGGAGCCCCTTCTAGAGCCAGCTTGCGAACTACCTTGCCCACCATGGAGAAGGGGGGAAACAGGTACAGAAACCCCAGATCCCTCCAGGCAAGAGACAAGGCATCCACCGCCAGAGCCAGAGGATCCTGAGATAGAGACACAAAGGATGGAAGCTTGTGATTGTGCCGAGAGGCAAAGAGATCCCCCACTTGTGACACAGGGACCAAAAAATCCCAAGATTGAGAGACCACTCCCCTCGGCGAGAGAAGCCCCTGCTCAGGGCATCCGCCTCCGTGTTCTCCACTCCCGGAATGTAAACTGCCGAAATGCAAGGGACATGGCTCTCCGCCCAAGTCAAGATCAGAGAGACTTCCCTGAGGGCACTCCTGCTGCGAGTCCCTCCTTGGTGATTGATGTAGGCCACCGCCGTTCGATTGTCTGATCGAACCGGAACCGGCAAGCCCTGTAAGTGAGGTGTCAGCCTTGACAGAACAAGCCGGATGGCTCTGAGCTCTAGGACATTGATGGGGGTGTGAGCCTCCTGAGGACCCCACAACCCCTGAACTGATGACCCTTCCAGAAACCTCCCCAGCCCGAAAGGCTGGCATCCGTGGTCACCATTTCCCAACAAGGGGCCAGAAAAGACCTGCCCCTCAACAGATTGCTTGGCTCCAGCCACCACTGAAGTGACTGCCGAACCCTGGGAGACATCCGGAAGGACTGATCCAAGGACTGTGGACATCTGTCCCAATGCAACAACAGGTGAACCTGGAGCAACCTCGTGGAACTGGGCAAAGGGGACTGCCTCGAAGGACACCACCATTAAACCTACCAGTTTCATCCCCATCCGGATAGAGGGGCAACGAATGGCCAGAAGAAGGCGAATCAGATCCTGAACCCCCTGCACCTTGGGTCGAGGTAGAAACACTCTGGCCTGAGTGGTATCCAGATTCATGCCCAGGAATGAAATATCCCTGGAAGGAGAAAGAGGATTTGGGGTGGTTGATCACCCATCCTAACCTCTCCGGAGTTGACACCACAGTCCTGGTGTCCAGTTCCGCCTGACGGAAGGAAGAAGCTGAAATCAGCAGGTCGTCCAGATACGGCACAATGCGAATGCCCTGGGCCCTGAACAGGGCCATTATGCCCGCCAGAACCTTGGTGAAAACCCTTGGTGCTGAGGTCAGCCCGAATGAGAGGGCCACAAACTGAAAATGAAGATCCTCCACCGCAAACCTGAGAAATCTCTGGTGCGCTGGGAAGATTGGAACATGCAGGTAAGCATCCTTGATGTCTATGGGCGTTGTAAAATCCCCTTGACGAAGGGAATGGATGGCTGAGCGCAGAGTCTCCATGCGAAACTTCTTAGTTCTGATGAACCTGTTGAGAATTTTTAGATCCAGAATGGGTCTTATGGATCCATCCTTTTTGGGGACCGTGAAAAGATTGGAGTAGTAGCCCCTGCCTCTCTCCGAGGGAGGCACAGGACATATGACTCCCATGTCCCGAAGATTTTGGACTGCCAACAGGAGCCCCTGTGCAGCCTGAGAGTCCGTGGGCACCTGAGACCTTAAGAATCTTGGAGGGGGCCAGTACTCGAACTCCAGTTTGTACCCGGACAAGAAAACTTCCAGAATCCATCTGTCTGTGACCTCCTGGGCCCAGACCTGGAAGAAGAGCCGCAGCCGTCCCCCCACCCGTACGGGTGAGGGCGCCCCCTCATTGCTGAGTTGGTTCGGCAGGGCAGGGCTTAGGTTTGGAGCCCCAGGCAGATGCTGGACGGGCCCGTCCTCTGCCTCTGCCCCAGGAGGAACCTCTGACGCCTGAGTAGGCGGAACCTCTGATGGCTCTGGCACCTCGAAAGGAAGGGTTGAAGGAGCTCGCCCCTCGAAAGGAGAGACGCTGCTTCTTACGCTGGGGTAGCTTACCACCCTTAGCCACCGCATCCAACTTATCTCCAAACAGCCGCGTACCCAGGAAGGCAAGAGTGGTGAGCGATTTCTTGGCTGCAAAGTCCGCCGTCCACTGGCGAAGCCAGACCGATCAGCGCATGGCCACCAATAAAGCCGAAGTTCTACTACACATAACAATAGTGTCTTCCATAGCAGCCAAGACAAAATCCATAAACAATTCACATCTTTTAAGGGCAGCGAACTCAGCGGGCCCGGCCCCGCCCCCCCCCAACACGCAGCCTGAGGGGGAGAAGCTCCCTCTGCTAAACGCTGCACAGCATGGTGCAGACCTACAGCAAAGTGACAGTACACCGCAACATGCGCGCGCGCACACACACACACACTGTAATCACCCACACAATAAAGAAATGTGAGGGACAAGCCTGCCCCCCCCCAGCTGGAGGGTTAAGGAAGGGACCCGGAAGGTGGGGGATCCGGAACCAGAGACTGGTGGACGGATACGGCAGAAGGGACAGGGCATCCCAAACCGGGGTCACCAACCCGGACACCGCCTACCCCTTGCAATGGGGTCTCACGGAGGAGCAATGCTCCTTAAACACCTACAAAGGTGTTGCCTACCCTCACCAGGACCTACAGCCAAGGCTGGGAGGCTCATCCGGGACAATGGAATAAGGTCCAGGCAGAAATAGGGGCAAGAATGGCCGGAGCCCCTCTTACCTGCAAGGAATAGAAGCCGACATCTTCTGACTTGCTCGTCGCTCTTGCAGAGAAGGAACTGGGTGATGTGTGGGAGGTCCCAGGTATTTATGGACTGGGAGGAGCTCCTATTTTCCAGTCATCTCTGCAGAAGTTCGCCCTCTACTGGAGATAACCCACATGTCATGAATGGTGGAAGCGGGGTGTGTGACACACTTAGAATACTTGTATGTACCCTGCAATGAAGGGGAGGCAGCTGTGAGCACAGCAACACAGAAGCAACGGAGTCCAGGGCTGTCAGGGTAGGAAAGCTGCCAGAGGTCCGGCCCGCCGAATGAGTATCACCGATATATAGAATGATGTTATAATGGTTATAATGTGTATTATTATGGCTTATATATGAAGCAATGTGATCATCATAAAGGTCCCCAGGATAACAATTATATAATTGATGACAAATATTCACATATCTCCAGGTGTTTATATAAGAAATTAATTGTGCATATCCAAATGATCAATAGGAGATATTATCGGGATATATATATATATATATATATATATATATATATATATATGCTTTAATAATATCAAAATATATAATATGCCTATGTGAGAATATATATATATATATATATATATATATACCCGGCACACCCTTCCCCCTGTATACCTCTACCCACCTCTTCCCAGCTCACCTGTGTATTATGGTGAGGAGGGGCCCCTGACCTGTGTATTATGGCGAGGAGGGGCCCCTGACCTGTAATGGTGAGGTAGGTCAGGGCCCCTTGGGGGGAGATCAGGGGCCCCGTATACAACACTCACTTGGTGAAGCAGAGGGTGTTGCGGCACTGGGTCACCAGGGTGTCGGCGTCGTCCTCCTGTTGGGGCCTCATTGTGACCAGCTCCAGGGTGTGGGGGCGCGCGCAGATCTCCCTCCTCGCAGCCTCGATGCCGGCGCTGGTGCAGTTCACCAGGTTAATCCGGCCCAGCGGGTCCTGCACAGGAAGCGGGAGGCGGTCACCGGCACGGCAAGCGGGCGGGGGAGGCAGTCACCGGCACGGCAAGCGGGCGGGGGAGGCAGTCACCGGCACGGCAAGCGGGCGGGGGAGGCAGTCACCGGCACGGCAAGCGGGCGGGGGAGGCAGTCACCGGCACGGCAAGCGGGCGGGGGAGGCAGTCACCGGCACGGCAAGCGGGCGGGGGAGGCAGTCACCGGCACGGCAAGCGGGCGGGGGAGGCAGTCACCGGCACGGCAAGCGGGCGGGGGAGGCAGTCACCGGCACGGCAAGCGGGCGGGGGAGGCAGTCACCGGCACGGCAAGCGGGCGGGGGAGGCAGTCACCGGCACGGCAAGCGGGCGGGGGAGGCAGTCACCGGCACGGCAAGCGGGCGGGGGAGGCAGTCACCGGCACGGCAAGCGGGCGGGGGAGGCAGTCACCGGCACGGCAAGCGGGCGGGGGAGGCAGTCACCGGCACGGCAAGCGGGCGGGGGAGGCAGTCACCGGCACGGCAAGCGGGCGGGGGAGGCAGTCACCGGCACGGCAAGCGGGCGGGGGAGGCAGTCACCGGCACGGCAAGCGGGCGGGGGAGGCAGTCACCGGCACGGCAAGCGGGCGGGGGAGGCAGTCACCGGCACGGCAAGCGGGCGGGGGAGGCAGTCACCGGCACGGCAAGCGGGCGGGGGAGGCAGTCACCGGCACGGCAAGCGGGCGGGGGAGGCAGTCACCGGCACGGCGGGAGGCAGTCACCGGCACGGCGGGAGACAGTCACCGGCACGGCGGGAGACAGTCACCGGCACGGCGGGAGGCAGTCACCGTCACAGCGGGAGACAGTCACTGGCACAGGAAAGGCGGGAGACAGTCACAGGCACAGGAAAGGCGGGAGACAGTCACCGGCACAGGAAAGGCGGGAGACAGTCACCGGCACAGGAAAGGCGGGAGACAGTCACAGGCACAGGAAAGGCGGGAGACAGTCACCGGCACAGGAAAGGCGGGAGACAGTCACCGGCACAGGAAAGGCGGGAGACAGTCACTGGCACAGGAAAGGCGGGAGACAGTCACTGGCACAGGAAAGGCGGGAGACAGTCACAGGCACAGGAAAGGCGGGAGACAGTCACCGGCACAGGAAAGGCGGGAGACAGTCACCGGCACAGGAAAGGCGGGAGACAGTCACCGGCACAGGAAAGGCGGGAGACAGTCACAGGCACAGGAAAGGCGGGAGACAGTCACCGGCACAGGAAAGGCGGGAGACAGTCACCGGCACAGGAAAGGCGGGAGACAGTCACTGGCACAGGAAAGGCGGGAGACAGTCACTGGCACAGGAAAGGCGGGAGACAGTCACAGGCACAGGAAAGGCGGGAGACAGTCACAGGCACAGGAAAGGCGGGAGACAGTCACAGTCACAGGAAGTGGGCGGCAGTCAGTGGGAGGCGGTCAGCGTGGGGCACTCACCTTAAAAGCCTCCTGATCGGGGTAATCCCAGAAAGAGAGCGTGTTACCCGAGAGGAGGGACCAGCGCCGGTGCCACGCCCCCAGCCCGCCAACGTCCTCAAACGTGGTCTGAAAAACAATCAAGTTAGGTTAGTCAGTCAGGTGTAACACAATAGTCCCCTGGCTAAAGGAGGTCCCCGGGGAGAAGTGTCATTACTTCAGGAGGCCACTAGATGGTGCCATAGGGTAATGAAAACTAATATTTTAGGGAGATTAAAGCGGACCAAAACCCAGGATTTGGACTTCGAGCGCACTGATTGGACGAGCGGCTGCACATGTGACAACAACCCCTCCCCCCCGGGGTCACCTAAAAAGCCAGAGGTACTTACCAGGAAGCCGCTGCGCTGCACAGCAGAGTGACTGCGACACTGCGTTTTCAGGTGGAGGCTCCCCTCCAGGGGGGACAGGAAAGGGACCTGAGGAGGGGACAAAATGGCGGCTGGTTAGCAAAAAACAAGATGGCGGCTGGTTAGCAAAAAACAAGATGGCGGCTGGTTAGCAAAAAACAAGATGGCGGCTGGTTAGCAAAAAACAAGATGGCGGCTGGTTAGCAAAAAACAAGATGGCGGCTGGTTAGCAAAAAACAAGATGGCGGCTGGTTAGCAAAAAACAAGATGGCGGCTGGTTAGCAAAAAACAAGATGGCGGCTGGTTAGCAAAAAACAAGATGGCGGCTGGTTAGCAAAAAACAAGATGGCGGCTGGTTAGCAAAAAACAAGATGGCGGCTGGTTAGCAAAACACGATGGCGGCTGGTTAGCAAAACACGATGGCGGCTGGTTAGCAAAAAACACGATGGCGGCTGGTTAGCAAAAAACACGATGGCGGCTGGTTAGCAAAAAAAACGATGGCGGCTGGTTAGCAAAAAACACGATGGCGGCTGGTTAGCAAAAAACAAGATGGCGGCTGGTTAGCAAAAAACACGATGGCGGCTGGATAGCAAAACAAGATGGCGGCTGGTTAGCAAAACAAGATGGCGGCTGGTTAGCAAAAATACCATTTTGTGAATACTCACCTGTAAAATGGGTATTATAAGTATGTCACACACCCCACTTCAAGACATTCATTACATGTGGGTTATACTGACCTGTAGAGGGCGATCTTGCAGAGATGTAAAGGAAAAAAAGAAGCCCCTCCCACTCATTACCCAGTATAAAGATATCAGTAAGGAAAGGGACCAGGAAGAGCCAAATATAAACCATAACAACGAAAATTTCACCATATAAAGGATCCAGAATACAAAAGGGCGGGTGAAGCGGGGTGTGTGACATACTTATAATACCCATTTTACAGGTGAGTATTCACAAAATGGTTTTATTCTGTATGTCACACACCCTGCTTCAAGACATTCATTACATGTGGGACATCCAATAGCAGTGTCCATAATGGGCGGGGATCCAAAACAAGGCAATAAAACACAAACCTAACCACTGCAGCCTGCAGAACCTTGCGGCCAAAAACAGCATCCGCTGAGGCCCGCACATCAACCTTATAAAACTTAGCAAAAGTGTGAACAGAAGACCAAGTAGCGGCCTTACAAACTTGCTCAACAGAGGCCTGGTGCTGAAAAGCTCAGGACGCCCCAACCGCACGAGTAGAATGAGCTGTAACACGAAAAGGGGGAACCTTCCCCTTGGCAGAATAGGCCCCAACAATGGCCTGGAGAATCCATTTACTAATGGAAGACTTGGCAGGAGCCAAACCTTTCCGGGGCCCGGAGGGCACCACAAAAAAGGCATCAGTCTTACGAAAGGAAGACGTTACCACCAAATAGTACTTCACACAGCGAACCACATCCAAGGAATGCAGAGCCCTCTCCTTGTCATTGCTGGGATTAGGACACAAGGAGGGCAGAACAATGTCCTGATTTAGATGAAAGGCAGAGACCACCTTAGGAAGGAAATCTGGCTTGAATCGGAAAACAACCTTGTCCTGATGCCTCAAAGTACGGGGCCTGAATGGACAAAGCCGCCAACTCAGAGACGCGCCGAACAGAAGTGATAGCTTCCAAAAATGCAACCTTCTGCGTAAGCAAAGACAAAGCAATATCATGCAAAGGCTCAAAGGGAGGAGCCTGAGGAGCAGAAAGAACCAAGTTCAAATCGCAAACATACGTAACCCCCTGGAAAAAGGTCTTAACCAAAGGATGAAGAGCAAAGGACCTTCGAAAGAAAACCGCCAGGGCAGAAACCTGCCCCTTCAAAGTACTAAGCTGGAGCCCCAGGTCCAGACCATGTTGAAGAAACTCCAGAATTCTGGAAATAGAAAACACCCTACAAGGCAATGCCCTGACCTCACACCAATCAATATAAGACCTCCAAGTCCTATAGTAGATGGTAGAGGAAGACCGCTTCCTAGCGCTAACAAGAGTCCGAATCACAGCATCGGAAAGACCTTCCTCTTTCAAAATGGAGGTTTCAGCAGCCACGCCGTCAAAGCCAGCGTTGGTAAATTGGGATAACGTAGTTGACCCTGGGTGAGCCGATCCGGCAGCCGGGGCAGAGCGAACTGATCCTCTGCCAACCTTACCACGTCTGCGAACCAAACCTGTCTTGGCCATCTTGGAGCCACCAAGATTGCTGACGCGCCCTTTAGGGCCAGCTTGCGCACCACTCTGCCCACCATGGGAAACGGAGGGAACAGGTACAGAAACCCCAGATCCCTCCAGTTCAGAGACATGGCATCCACTGCCAGAGCCAGTGGATCCCGCGAGAGACACACAAATGCCGGAAGTTTGTGATTGTGACCAGAGGCAATGAGGTCCACCACCGGAGACCCTTGGGGCTGAGAATCCATTCCCCCCGGCGAGATGAGAACCTGCTCAGAGAGTCCGCCTCCGTGTTCTCCGCTCCCGGAACGTAAACTGCCGAAATGCACGGGACATGGCTCTCCGCCCAGTCCAGAATCAAAGACACTTCCCTGAGGGCACTCCTGCTGCGAGTCCCTCCCTGGTGATTGATGTAGGCGACCGCCGTCCGATTGTCCGACCAAACCTGAACCGGCAAGCCCTGCAACTGATGAGTCAAGCGAAACAGAACCAACCTGATGGCTCTCAATTCCAGAACATTGATGGGCTCGTGAGCCTCCTGAGGCCCCCACAGACCCTGAAACTGACGATCCTTCCAGAAACCCCCCCATCCTGACAGGCTGGCATCCGTGGTGACCGTCTCCCAACAAGGAGTCAGAAAAGATCTGCCCCTCAACAGATTGATTGGATCCAGCCACCACTGAAGGGAACGCCGAACCCGGGGGGTCATCAGGAAAGACTGATCCAGCGACAGTGGAGACCTGTCCCAGGCCGCCAACAGATGGAGCTGGAGCGTCCTTGTGTGAAACTGAGCAAAAGGAACCGCCTCAAAGGAAGCCACCATCAATCCCACCAGCCTCATCCCCAGCCTGATGGCCGGACGAGGGATGGACAGGAGAAGCCGAGCCAACTCCTCAATCAAGAGAACCTTGGACTGAGGAAGAAACACCCTGGCCTGAGAAGTATCCAGAGACATGCCCAGAAAAGACACTACTCTGGACGGAGAAAGGGAGGACTTGGGGTAGTTGATCACCCAACCGAATCTCTCCAGAGTGGATACCACAGTCCTGGTGTCTAACTCCGCTTGGCTGAAGGAAGATGCCATAATGAGAAGATCGTCCAGATAAGGCCCAATGCGGATACCCTGGGCTCTGAGGAGAGCCATCACCCCTGCCAGCACCTTGGTGAAAACCCTTGGAGCCGAGGTAAGACCGAAAGGAAGGGCCACAAACTGAAAGTGCCGATCCTCCACCATGAACCTGAGAAACCTCTGGTGCCCCGGAAAGATTGGAACATGCAGGTAAGCCTCCTTGATGTCTATGGACGTCATAAAGATCCCCTGACGAAGAGAGTAGATTGCTTAACGCAGCGTTTCCATGCGGAACTTCCGCGGACAGATGAACCTGTTGAGGATCTTCAGATCCAGGATGGGCCGAACAGAGCCGTCCTTCTTGGGCACCGTGAACAGATTGGAATAAAAGCCCCGGCCCGAGGGAGGCACCGGGCAAATGACAGCCATATCCAGAAGATTTTTTACCGCCGCCCAGAGCCCCTGCGCGGCCAGAGGGTCCGAAGGCACCCGAGACCTGAAGAATCTGGGAGGGGGCCGGAACTCGAACTCCAGCTTGTAGCCGGAAGACACCACTTCCCGGATCCATCTGTCCGAGACCTCCTGGTCCCAGACCTGGGAGAAGTGTCGCAGCCGTCCCCCCACCCACAAGGGTGAGGGCACCCCCTCATTGCTGAGCTGGCTTGGCCGCGGGTTTGAGCTTAGAGCCCCAACTATATCCTGGACGGGCACGTCCTCTGCCCCTGTTCCCGGAATCTCCTCTGGATGAGGAGAAAGCCAATCCTCTGCCAGCTCTGGCCCCACGAAAGGAAGGAGCAAAGAAAGCCGCCCCCCTGAAAGGGACGACGTTGCTTCCTGCGTTGAGGTAACTTACCGCCTTTGGCGACAGAATCCAATTTCTTTCCAAAGAGCCGCAACCCCACAAAGGGAAGAGCCGTAAGCGACTTCTTGCACACAAAATCAGCCGCCCACTGGCGCAACCAAACCGAACGTCGAATAGCCACAAGCAAGGCCGACGTTCTGCCACACATCACCAATGTGTCATCCAAGGCGGCTAGTACAATGAACTCGTCACTAGCCGGATCTAGCCCGGAAGCAGTCAGCAGGTCCCTGACAACCGACAACACTGGCAAAACCATGACAATCCATCTGGTCAATGCGTTTATCCTCACCATCTTTAAAGTGGACCAACACCCAGGATTTTGACTATCCTGGGTCTTGGTCCACTTCGGTGGGGCACCCCCGATCGGGGTGCCCCGCTGTGTGAAACCCCCCCTAACCCCCCGAAAAACTCACCTCTCCCCGCTCCCAGCGCCGACGTACAAGCGAGGATCAGGAACGTCTAAGCGGCAGCCGCCGCCGCCGCCTCCCTCGCGTCACTTTCGGCGCGCGCGCGCCCCCGCCGGCCATTCGCAGACGGCCGGCGCGGGTGCGAGCACGCCTACAGGAGCGCGAGGGAGGCGGCGGCGGCCGGCCGCCGCCGAAGATAAGGTAAGGAGTTTGGGGTGTTTGGGGGGGTTTCACCCCGCGGGACATCCCGATCTCGGATGTCCCGCGGGGTGGGGGGTGATCGGCCCGGGAATCTTATAGATTCCCGGACCGATCACCCGTGGGTGTTGGTCCACTTTAAGAGTGGAACAATCAGGAGAATTCAAAATAGCGGTGTTGGACAACCCCAAAACCGGGGCATCCACCTCAGGAGGAGACGACCAACGCTTTACTGCATCCAACGGAAAGGGATATTTCTTATCCCAACCCGGAGGAACACCTGGGAGCCGAGTAGGCCTCTCCCATTCCTTAGTAATAATGCCATCAAAATGCTTTTGATTAGGAAATTCCAAGCGCGGCCTAGATTCCTCGAAAAACTCCCCCTTTTGCGGAGGAGCAGCCCCAGGAAGAGAAATAGCCAGAACCTCAAACATCTGAGCCAGAACCTTAGGGGTATCCAAGGAATCCCCCAGCCCTCGCTCAGTATCAGCGTCAACAAACTGCTGATCGTCCGAATAATCCGATTCCTCAAATAACTCCCCTTCCTCTAGCGGGGAGTAATCGGACCAATCCAGAGAATCAAAATCATCAAAGTCAAACGCCGACGTGGCTGGCGACAAGTGCTTTCTCTTAGCTGGGGCCTTTCTGGCAACCGCGCTAGAAAATAATTTCTCAAGATTGGCCAATCTGGCACACACCTCAGATTGCGACTCCCCACCCATGACAACGTCACACGGGGCACGGATCAGTCGGGGAGGGGTAGGAGAAGAGACCGGCAGCGCTGAACAAGACGCCTGGAGTCCGGACTGCCGCGTAATAGTCTGCTGCGCACATGGTACACAAAGGAACAGATCATCCCCCGTAAGGGATACCCCATACACTTCCGGAATTGCCCCGAGGGGAGCCCAAGCCCAGTATCCAGGGACGCCTCCATACGGTGAACTTATAGGTAGTCGCAATTACCAAGGAAATTACGCAATGTAAGCAACCCGGGATGCCCCTTTAATGTCCCAAGTGGGAGGATTTACAATAAAGCCCAATTGAACCCAGGGACCCTAGGACCGGGAGAACCCCTTAAACACCAATGTAGGTTATATCTGAAAGACACAAATTAAAACCCATTCAGCATAGCAGACATATAGAAAAAATTAAATATATGCATATGATATAAGAAGTAAAGGAGGCCCACAGGGCCACTCACTGCGCTGTAATGGCGTCCTCACACCATGATGCGGAGAGGAGCAGGCAGAGAGGAGAAGGGGGCGTGGCCAGCGCGGATCGCGCGTCGTGCCCTGCTCCGGGGCGGGGGGCCCTTCCACCGCCAAGCATCGCATCTCCCAGCCGGAGACCAGGCTCCGCAGCGGCGCCTGCCGCACGGGGGCGGGCCACGGCGTCGCGCCGAACGCCCGGCCCCCGCCCCCAACTACACCGCACCCGAAGGGAGAAGCTCCCCCTCGCCATGCCGCACACAGAGGCCGGCGCCGGTCAGGAGAAGAAAAGGCCAAACCAAAAGTATGTTTAAAGTGCACACACCCAAGACAATAAAACGTTTTTTAAAAACCACGGGAGAAGGGCCGCCCCCCCCCCCCCCTCTAAGGAGAAGGGCATCCGGAGAGGGGAAAACCACCCAGGGTGTAAGGCCAAGGGACAGGGCATCCCAAACCGGGGTCACCAACCCGGGTAACTGCCTACCCTCTAGTACAGGGTCTCACGGTGGAGCTTAGCTCCTGAGCACCTAGGGTGCCATTCTACCCTCGCCCGGACCAACAGCCTAGGCTGGGAGGCATGGGGATCAAAAAAAAAGGGATCCGGGCGGAAATAGATAAATAACGGGCCGGGAGTCATCCCGCTACCTGAAATCCCCCTGTGCAAGGAGGAGACATCTTCTGACTTGCTCGCCGTCTGCAGAGATGAAGACTGGGGAACGAGTGGGAGGTGCCAGGTATTTATGGACCGGGAGGGGCTGACCTCTCTGCAAGATCGCCATCTACATGTCAGTATAACCCACATGTAATGAATGTCTTGAAGCGGGGTGTGTGACATACTTAGAATAAACGATGGCGGCTGGTTAGCATGCAAAACAAGATGGCGGCTGGTTAGCAAACAAAACAAGTTGGCGGCTGGTTGGCAAGCAAAACATGATGGCGGCTGGTTGGCAAGCAAAACATGATGGCGGCTGGTTGGCAAGCAAAACAAGATGGCGGCTGGTTGGCAAGCAAAACAAGATGGCGGCTGGTTGGCAAGCAAAACAAGATGGCGGCTGGTTGGCAAGCAAAACAAGATGGCGGCTGGTTGGCAAGCAAAACAAGATGGCGGCTGGTTGGCAAGCAAAACAAGATGGCGGCTGGTTGGCAAGCAAAACAAGATGGCGGCTCGTCTTTTACTCCAGTAGTCCCCCATTTTGTCCCTCCTCACAAAGCTGCAATCTGTTGCTATCGGCAACCGTACACCAACGAAGCGAGTGGTGAGGCCTGCACACACAGGGCCTGAAGCTGCAGGTGAAAGCCCCAGCATGCCCAGCTCCTCCCAGACACGTGCAGACACATGCAAATATAAGAAATAAGCACCTTGTCCTGGAAATGGCTGCCAAGCAGACGCCCGACCTTCCCCTCCAGTTTCATCTACGAGACAGACAGGGGGAGGGAGGTGAGAAAGGGGGGCTACAGGGCGGAAGAGCGGGGGTGGGGGCGACAAGCCCCTGGAGGTGGGGAGGTAGACTGCCCCTAGAGGTGGGGGGGGGGGGAGGTAGACTGCCCCTAGAGGTGGGGGAGACTGCCCCTAGAGGTGGGGGGGGGGGAGACTGCCCCTGGAGGTGGGGGGGGGGGGGGGGGAGACTGCCCCTGGAGGTGGGGGGGGGGGGGAGACTGCCCCTGGAGGTGGGGGGGGGGGAGACTGCCCCTGGAGGTGGGGGGGGGGGGAGACTGCCCCTGGAGGTGGGGGGGGAGACTGCCTCTGGAGGTGGGGAGGTGGGGGGGGGGGGAGACTGCCTCTGGAGGTGGGAGGTGGGGGGGGGGGAGACTGCCCCTGGAGGTGGGGGGGGGGGACTGCCTCTGGAGGTGGGGGGGGGGGACTGCCTCTGGAGGTGGGGGGGGGGGACTGCCCCTGGAGGTTTGGGGGGGGGGATTGTAGACTGCCCCTGAAGGTGGGGAAGGGGGGGGGGGGGGAGACTGCCCCTGAAGGTGGGGAAGGGGGGGGGGGGAGACTGCCCCTGGAGGTGGGGAGGGGGGAGACTGCCCCTGGAGGTGGGGAGGGGGGGAGACTGCCCCTGGAGGTGGGGAGGGGGGAGACTGCCCCTGGAGGTGGGAGACTGCCCCTGGAGGTGGGAGACTGCCCCTGGAGGTGGGAGACTGCCCCTGGAGGTGGGAGACTGCCCCTGGAGGTGGGAGACTGCCCCTGGAGGTGGGAGACTGCCCCTGGAGGTGGGAGACTGCCCTGGAGGTGGGAGACTGCCCCTGGAGGTGGGAGACTGCCCCTGGAGGTGGGAGACTGCCCCTGGAGGTGGGAGACTGCCCCTGGAGGTGGGAGACTGCCCCTGGAGGTGGGAGACTGCCCCTGGAGGTGGGGAGGGGGGAGACTGCCCCTGGAGGTGGGGAGGGGGGAGACTGCCCCTGGAGGTGGGGAGGGGGGAGACTGCCCCTGGAGGTGGGGAGGGGGGAGACTGCCCCTGGAGGTGGGGAGGGGGGAGACTGCCCCTGGAGGTGGAGAGGGGGGAGACTGCCCCTGGAGGTGGAGAGGGGGGAGACTGCCCCTGGAGGTGGAGAGGGGGGAGACTGCCCCTGGAGGTGGAGAGGGGGGAGACTGCCCCTGGAGGTGGAGAGGGGGGAGACTGCCCCTGGAGGTGGGGAGGGGGGGGGGGGGAGACTGCCCCTGGAGGTGGGGAGGGGGGGGGGGGGAGACTGCCCCTGGAGGTGGGGAGGGGGAGACTGCCCCTGGAGGTGGGGAGGGGGGGGGGAGACTGCCCCTGGAGGTGGGGAGGGGGAGACTGCCCCTGGAGGTGGGAGGGGGGAGACTGCCCCTGGAGGTGGGGAGGGGGGGGGGGAGACTGCCCCTGGAGGTGGGGAGGGGGGGGGGGGGAGACTGCCCCTGGAGGTGGGGAGGGGAGACTGCCCCTGGAGGTGGGGAGGGGGAGACTGCCCCTGGAGGTGGGGAGGGGGGGGGGGGAGACTGCCCCTGGAGGTGGGGAGGGGGGGGGGGGGAGACTGCCCCTGGAGGTGGGGAGGGGGGGGGGGAGACTGCCCCTGGAGGTGGGGGGAGACTGCCCCTGGAGGTGGGGAGGGGGAGACTGCCCCTGGAGGTGGGGAGGGGGGGGGGGGGAGACTGCCCCTGGAGGTGGGGAGGGGGGGGGGGGAGACTGCCCCTGGAGGTGGGGAGGGGGGGGGGGAGACTGCCCCTGGAGGTGGGGGGAGACTGCCCCTGGAGGTGGGGAGGGGGGGTTGGAGACTGTCCCTGGAGGTGGGGGGGGGGGGGTTTGGGGAGACTGTCCCTGGAGGTGGGGGGGGGGGTTGGGTGGGAGACTGCCCCTGGAGGTGGGGGGTTGGGGGGGTGAAACTGCCCCTGGAGGTGGGGGGTTGGGGGGTGAAACTGCCCCTGGAGGTGGGGGGGTGAAACTGCCCCTGGAGGTGGGGGGAGACTGCCCCTGGAGGTGGGGGGAGACTGCCCCTGGAGGTGGGGGGGGGGGGGGGAGACTGCCCCTGGAGGTGGGGGGGGGGGGAGACTGCCCCTGGAGGTGGGGGGGGGGGAGACTGCCCCTGGAGGTGGGGGGAGGAGACTGCCCCTGGTGGTGGTGGGGGGGGGGAGACTGCCCCTGGTGGTGGGGGGGGGGGGGGGAGACTGCCCCTGGTGGTGGTGGGGGGGGGGAGACTGCCCCTGGTGGTGGTGGGGGGGGGGAGACTGCCCCTGGTGGTGGTGGGGGGGGGGGAGACTGCCCCTGGTGGTGGTGGGAGACTGCCCCTGGTGGTGGGGGGAGACTGCCCCTGGAGGTGGGGGGGGGGGGGGAGACTGCCCCTGGAGGTGGGCGGGGAGACTGCCCCTGGAGGTGGGCGGGGAGACTGCCCCTGGAGGTGGGCGGGGAGACTGCCCCTGGAGGTGGGCGGGGGGGTGGGTAGGAGACTGCCCCTGGAGGTGGGGGGGGGGGGTGTCAGAAGCAAACCCCGCCCACAGATTGCCAGCTTATTGGCCGCATGGTCACTCACCTTGTCCAATGGGAACTTGGTCTTGCCCAGAGAGTCCAGGGAGAGCGTCAGGGAGCCGACGAGCAGGAAACTGCTGCACCTGAGGGGGGCGTGGCCAACCGGGCTACAGGCTGCAGGGGGGAAACAAGGGGGTTATTAAAGGGGAACCCCACAGGTGAAATAAGTAATCAGAGGCCCCCCACAGGTGAGATAAGTAATCAGAGGCCTCCCACAGGTGAGATAAGTAATCAGAGGCCTCCCACAGGTCAGATAAGTAATCAGAGG
This sequence comes from Gastrophryne carolinensis, assembly GCA_027917425.1. Lineage (NCBI taxonomy): Eukaryota > Metazoa > Chordata > Amphibia > Anura > Microhylidae > Gastrophryne > Gastrophryne carolinensis. Next base: position 338,279 of record CM051241.1, read on the forward strand.
CCCCCCACAGGTCAGATAAGTAATCAGAGGCCCCCCACAGGTGAGATAAGTAATCAGAGGCCTCCCACAGGTGAGATAAGTAATCAGAGGCCCCCCACAGGTGAGATAAGGAATCAGAGGCCCCCCACAGGTGAGATAAGTAATCAGAGGCCTCCCACAGGTGAGATAAGTAATCAGAGGCCTCCCACAGGTGAGATAAGTAATCAGAGGCCCCCCACAGGTGAGATAAGGAATCAGAGGCCCCCCCACAGGTGAGATAAGTAATCAGAGGCCTCCCACAGGTGAGATAAGTAATCAGAGGCCTCCCACAGGTGAGATAAGTAATCAGAGGCCTCCCACAGGTGAGATAAGGAATCAGAGGCCTCCCACAGGTGAGATAAGGAATCAGAGGCCTCCCACAGGTGAGATAAGTAATCAGAGGCCCCCCACAGGTGAGATAAGGAATCAGAGGCCCCCCACAGGTGAGATAAGTAATCAGAGGCCTCCCACAGGTGAGATAAGTAATCAGAGGCCCCCCACAGGTGAGATAAGTAATCAGAGGCCTCCCACAGGTGAGATAAGTAATCAGAGGCCCCCCACAGGTGAGATAAGTAATCAGAGGCCCCCCCACAGGTGAGATAAGTAATCAGAGGCCTCCCACAGGTGAGATAAGTAATCAGAGGCCTCCCACAGGTGAGATAAGTAATCAGAGGCCTCCCACAGGTCGAGATAAGTAATCAGAGGCCCCCCACAGGTGAGATAAGGAATCAGAGGCCCCCCACAGGTGAGATAAGTAATCAGAGGCCTCCCACAGGTGAGATAAGTAATCAGAGGCCTCCCACAGGTGAGATAAGTAATCAGAGGCCCCCCACAGGTGAGATAAGGAATCAGAGGCCCCCCACAGGTGAGATAAGTAATCAGAGGCCCCCCACAGGTGAGATAAGTAATCAGAGGCCTCCCACAGGTGAGATAAGTAATCAGAGGCCCCCCACAGGTGAGATAAGGAATCAGAGGCCCCCCACAGGAGAGATAAGTAATCAGAGGCCCCCACAGGTGAGATAAGTAATCAGAGGCCTCCCACAGGTGAGATAAGTAATCAGAGGCCCCCCACAGGTGAGATAAGTAATCAGAGGCCCCCCACAGGTGAGATAAGTAATCAGAGGCCTCCCACAGG